>JAJOOE010013051.1:0-24026 GCA_036250405.1 Solanum raphanifolium | reverse complement strand
AAAATTTCACAACTTTAGCAACTTAGGACCTCAATTCTTCGTTTCAACTCCAAATTCAACTCCATAACTTCACACAGACCCGTTTCGACATTCTAAAATTGCCGGAATCGACGGAAATCCGATCCAAGTCCCGAAACTCCAAATGACTCGAAAAAGCACTTTTTAACCAACTTTAACTCATAAAAAAACTCAACTTCTCAAAAACTCGACTTTTTACCAACTTTTCCTCAAACCAACTTTACAACCACAAAACATGGGACTCGGGGCAACTACTGAAAGGGCAAAATAGTCATTTCCACGAAAAATCACCAAAATGACCTTTCGGGTCATTACAAATATGGTCATGACATGTGGACAACTCAGAGGACGAGAAATATGGTCGCAACGTATGAACTACTCGGAGGACCACGCATGACATCACAAGTCTAGTTAGCTCCAAGTCATCAAAAATAGCTTCGACAAGAGGTTAAGGAATAACGTAACTTGGGAAGTTTGCTCTAGGTCCATAACGATCTTACCCTAGAACCATCATACCGTGGTAAGATGATGTTTTCCCGGAGACGAGTGTCTGGTCGGTTTGCAAATGTGAGGATAGGATAGACATCCCAGACCTACTGAATCCAAAATATTCGAATCATCTATGGCGGTTACAAATAAGTATGTGTTACATACAAGACGTGAAAATATTGATCAAAATGAGGACTGATATACTAGGAATATGTTAGTCTAGGATTGTACTATAAATATATACCCCTTTTGCCCTCCTATATACCATTGGATTTTCATGACTATTATTGCTTAAGCTCTCAAGTTACAACAACCTATTATATTCTTATTCTGCCAGAAACATTGATAAGGGAAGAATCAGACTTTCATTAGGATGATATTCCTTTCATCTGAATGGCAAGGCGTGCTAGTTTCCTGAAGTACACCCACATCTGTCTGGTCACTGCCCAAATTAGGAGTTCTCAGTAATAACTCTCACTCTTTTGCTTAGACATTATTTTCATACTCTTTACCATTTGTCTTATATCTTTTAAACTAGATTCACATTATTGTGAGGTTAATCGTGGTTGAAATAAGTCAAGTAACTGACATATCTGTGACCGTTTTTCAAACAAATTACCCTGTATCACATTTTAGCCCACTATAAGTTTAAAATTAATTGAACTAATTTCAGACAACAGAAGCATGTAAATTATTATATGAAGAAGATAATAGAAGATATAATGTCCCTCGGGATCTTTACTAGTATGCACATCCATCAGTGAACTAATCTTGGAAGCAAAATAGAAGCATGTAAATAATCATTATATGTGATCATTTTCCATCACAATCTCAAGCTCTTGCCTGCTATCCGGTTCAGACTAATTGTTATCATCGTCCTTCATAATCTACAAATAGATAAAAATAAAAAACCAATTTATCTACTCCTTTGAACTCTATAATAATAAAAAAAAGGAATGAAACCTAAAATGCGGAAGAGAAGGGAAAATGTTTTCAAAAATGGTAAATACCTCGCTATCGGCAACAATACGACGATATTCTTTGAGAACATCAAAGGTAAGGAAAATCTCTTTACGAATCATGGTATCACTTTTTAGTTAGAGTTGTTGGCATAACAGAGCTTTCCATTGGGACAAAACTCGAATTCTAAGAACTCGTGGCCGAACTTTCCTTTGTGACCTACATAGTACTCAGGTAGAATTCGACATTGTCTTCCGATTCCGTCATTTCTCCGATAACTGCACTCCAATTCTAAGAATTTGAATGTTTGCCTCTCCTAGCCGTTTTGGATCAAAGTAAACTACAATTCCCAAACAAAAGCCCACAACTTTCCATCTAAAACAACATAAACGCCCGCTTCAAACAGGCAAAATATACACAATTATTTCAATTTATGTGACGCGAAATTTTGAGATTCAAATTTCTAAATTTAACTGTGAATTTAAATATACGAGTTTTAATTCTTTTGAAATTAAATTTATATATTTCAAACTTATAGATCACAATATGTTGACATAAATTGATATAGAGATAGTACAAAATAATCTTTTCAACCTATATAATTGAAAAATAATTGTTATTACAGATCAGATATGAGCTATCTTAGGAAAAAAAAGGGCTATGTATGAACAAACTAATCTAAGTTATGAGAATCAACAAAAAGGGATACAAGCACCAGCAAAACATAAGAGCCAAGGAACCAGATTTGCAATATTAACGAGCATCGATTTAAGAGACCAAGAGAATGAAACGTGGGAGCATGTCACCTCCTTTTCTTCTTCAACTAAGGAAAAGCGGGGAATTAGAAATCAATCACCACCACAAGGTAGGAGGAAAGAAGAGTACTCACAGTTGGAGTACTGAGTTCGGTATCTTCCTGAACTCATACATCCATATCGGGTAGTACACCTTCAAAGAAAATGGAAAATTCAACTGGGAATTGAAAAACACGAAGGATCAGAGAAGAGTGGTACAAACCTTTACAAGTTGCTTGATAATGTGATTGGAGAAGCTCACCTATGGAGAATGTTAATATATCACCCAAAGGAGGAAAAGGAGAAGAATATTGTTAGGGGTCACAATGAGAAGCATATTCCAAGGGGAGTTGGTCTTAAGACAATGTAGAGTTGGAAGTATCAAATTAGGAAATCAATACTTAGGGAATTGTTGTTTTATATCTGAATGGTCACTTTTGGGCCATTTAGATTGGATTGTCTTGATTCACTAATGGACTTTCCTGGATCCATTAGTTGATTTTAATAAAGGACTACGAGTCCAAATTTGCTTTAAAAAAAATTGAAAATTTCAAAAATATTATCCTGAAATTCATTTATAAAGTATGAAATTCCATAATAATAACTTTTTTCAAGACGAATCAAAAAATTGTTCCTACATCTTAAACTGGTTAGAATCCTAAATTGTTCCTATCTATTTCCCAAATTGTTCATACATCTTAAGTTGTTCCTATCTACTTCCTAAAAGAGTAGTTGTTGTTCCATTTAAAATCACCTTTATTATTCTTTCCTCTTCGATATATTTTCACTGGGGTTGAATATTGGAATGTTAGCCATCATAAGTTGGTTTTTAAGCATGGAGATAGTGGGAAATGTAATGCTTTAAATAAGTTGCTTCACATTTCATATTTTCATTTTCTAAAAATATAAAGTTGGTATTTTTAACCATAGGACAATCTTAATAAAAATCCAGTCATTTGATTTGCAATCGAGAGAAGGACACCAAAATGTGTCAATCAAGTGAAGAATGAAATAATCGGGATTTTCATCACAAAAGTTGTGTTTTTTATAAAGTAAATGAGAGTATAAAACTTCAATAACAAGGAAAAAGAAGGGCATCGAGTTAGGTATTTGTTGCAATTCTTCTAATTGAACTTTTGGTTATTATAGAACCTTAATTGTCAATTATTCTTATGGCTATCTTTTATATCTTTACTCATTTTTCGCATTAGATATTGCATCAAGTATTTCCATATTATTTTTTTCTTCAATTTCTGTCATTACATGTCTGGCCATTAATTTACTTTGTTTATTTTTGTATTTTTTTAGTCATTGTTTTCTTTTCTATCCTAATGTAATTACACTTCTTTGGAGCTTAGTGTCATAGACTTAGATTTTCACTAATGCTCTGTGCAGCACTTGACAATTCAAAAGGTTCTTAGTACATTCAAAGATACTTTAGTAATAGACGCAATAAATTAGTGCGCTAAAATATTTTCTACTCGCCTCAGCTGCTAATGTCTATTTCTTGTTTAGTTGCAATCTATGGATATTTCTAGACCCAAAAATGCCAATTCGGAGCTTGTGGACTTGCTGAAGGTAATTAGAGTATTCCCAACTTCGGAAATCATTTCCCTAATTCAAATATTTTGGGCTTGGTTCTTGATGTGCTGCAAAAGTTCACCGAAAATAGT
Organism: Solanum raphanifolium; assembly: GCA_036250405.1. NCBI lineage: Eukaryota > Viridiplantae > Streptophyta > Magnoliopsida > Solanales > Solanaceae > Solanum > Solanum raphanifolium. The sequence goes on along the minus strand of JAJOOE010013051.1, from coordinate 20,092 downwards.
TATGGTGATGTGGTGAAGCCAGAAATCTGATTAAGAATGTTCAAAATTAAATAAAATATATTAATAAAAAGTGATATTTGATTTTCAGTTATTTTTTTGGTAATTCTGTTTCAATCAACTATACATCTTTATATAAAATAACATGAAGAGAGAATACGTTATATTTCATAAAAGTTCACTTATATGTGTGTTTGTTATGAAAAGAATTAAGGGGTTTTCATGGCAATGAAATGAGCAGAAATCATAGGAGATAAGAGTTGAATTTCACTAAAATTAGAAAATATCACATAAGTTTTTCTAAGTACATGTGTTTGTGATCTTGTAACCTTAAGTAACTAAGAGAATGAAGAAAGACAAAGAGAGCTTTTAAAGAAGGCTTGTTGTAATGCTTGGAAAATGTTTTACGATAAATGAGAGTTCTTCTATTTATACTACTCTTCTAGGGGCTAAAGTATAAATAAAAATTACTATGCAAGCCCCTAGTTATTTACAAGATAGTCTCTCTTCTAGAATTCTCAAGTCTAGAGAATTCTAAAGTCTTCCAAGGCATTTTCTAGGATATTCTGGAGTTTTCCACAAACATCTCCAAAGACTCTAGATTTTCCCCCCTTAGGCTAGCTCACTTATGCTTTAGTTTTAGTATAAGTTTTATGCCTAAGTGAGATGAAAAAGTGGCGGGTCCCCATAAACATAGCTCTGTTTCTTTCTAGACTTCAGTTATAAAATTACACTATCTATGTTGATGTTGTTCGTAAATATTTATTATAGAAGATACTTTTTAAAACTCATGTCTATCCTATTTTTCCACTTAAAAGGTGGGGGGAAATCATGAATTTCACGTTATATCCTCACGATTTGGCAAAAGATTTAATTTATTATTTGAATTTTATTAATTAATTCAAGTTAAATTATAATTTATTTAAAGATACGATTATTTATTTTTCTAAAAAAATTATTTATCTTTTGAAAATTAACTTTTACTATAATATATTGACAATCCCTTCAATTTACCAGTAAATTTCTTTTAGACATTCGAACTATGACTTGATTCAATTGACAAAAATGTTTTTATTAGACGTTCTCGATTTGAATTTTGGGGAAAAGATTTCTGTGTGTTTTCAAATAATATATATCTATAAATATAACTACACTTGTGCCGTTAAACATAACACTACGAATTATAATTATATAATGACAAACAAACAAATTTTTGTAATTATTAGTTTGAATTTATTTAGGTTATGTATGTACCATCCTAATAATTACCTAACATAGGATGATCGATATTTTTATGGATGACGCTATGCCTTCTAATTTTATATCCATTAATCATGTTCCGATCCCAATTTATTAAGGAATAATCTTAACCTTATTTAATACAAACATGGTTAAAAAAAAACTAAAAATTACTAGTTTGCCATCAAGAATATTTAAACAATATAAGGTAATTAGTAATTTCTTTCTTCATACGCAAGTAACACTTAAAAATGTATTAATAATTCTTTATTTCAACAGAGTCCACGATTATCCATATATAAATATATTTAGCATAGATTTTTTTCCTTTTATTTCCCTAACCTAAATTACAAATTTTCCTTACATGCATGTTTCTTCTTGATTGTGTTAACACAATTATTAATATATTTTCTAAATATATCTTAAACCAAGATTCAAAAAACTTTAAACTAGATTATAAAACTTGGATTACGGACTAAAACTAAAAGTCGGCAATTTTTTTTAACTAACTATGATAAATAAGGAGTTTTACTTCAGCAGTATCCTATAGGATTTGGTTACATGTATATATCCGATAGAATGATAATTATGAAACTCCTATAGAAGTTTAAATAATAAAAGAACGAAAAATCTATTTATGCTAAATAGAATACTACTTATATATGTAAAGAAAATAAAAAGGTAAGGGTACAAATTATTTTTTGTGAAAAGTCAAAGTTAATAACTTACACGGCAAAATCAGTGGTGTAACCTATAAATATGCACTTTCTCTAGTTTTATATCCTCTTGTATTGCCAAGAATTCGAGAAAACCTCGTCTACTATGTTTTTTTTGTAAATGAAAAAAAAAACATAAGACGTAGAAAAAAAAATGGTGAGTATGGCGAAAGATGCAAGGAAGTGTTCACATTGTGGACACAATGGACATAATTCGAGAACATGTAATTCGAAAGGAATTAAATTGTTTGGGGTTCGAATCGACGATAATATTACTAGTAATAATAAAAATCGTCATAGCTTTGTTGATACAAAGATGAAGATGGGAGATTATGAATCTATAAGGAGGAGCAAAAGTCTGGGAAATCTAGAACATGCCACCGCGAATTATGATCATAACGGCGGTGTTGAGTCGGGATATCTTTCCGATGGGCCAATTCTTTCCATCAGACATAGAAAAAAGGGTTAGTCAATCTTCACAATTGAATTAGGTTACTTGTTGTTATTAACTTCCGATGGGTAAATTGATCATTCACACACACAAAAATAGGGTTGGGTTAGTCAATCTTCACAATCTTATGTCGTATAATCTAATTCAGTACTATCTCTAAAGTTTGGCTTTAAACTTTCTTTTCTTTTGGTTGATATATATAAATTGAATAGTTATAAGTCTAGGGCCGTTTAAAATCGAATCGAAACTGATAATCGAAATTGAAAAAAAGTTATTGGTTTATCAGTATTTTGATAACGGTTTTGATTTTTTTGTTATCGGGTTATGTGTTAACCGATAATCCGATAGTAAATTAAATAATTATATTTATACCATTTTGTATATAAAATTCTTGACTTAGAGTTTGGTTTCGTTCTTTTATTTTTTGTTGTCTCAGACACTTGGTTATTCTACAATGTAAAAGTGTTTGCCTTTTGAACAAGATGTAACTTGTGAACTCATGTGCATGGTTCATTTGGTTTGTCACCTTGTTTCTAAGTGATTTTCAATGTTTTTTTTTTGTGTTAAATCTTAACGGTTAAACCGATAACCGAATCGATAACTATCAAAAACCAATAAACCGATAAGTCAATATCTTAATGGTTCTATAACAGTTTAGCATCTCTACAAACCGATAATCAATAAGCTAAACTGATAAACTTCAAAATTGAACCGAACTGACCAATACGCATATACAATGTGGGAGAGGTAGGATATATGTGGATACAATGTGGGAGAGGTAGGATAAATGAGGATACAATGAGGGAGAGATAGGATATATGCTAACATGTGAATTTAAACAATATAAATTTTCAATGAAAAAATTATAGTAATAATAAAGTTAGAATAATAAAACTTAAGTTTATATAATGATATTGAAATAGTGATATTTGATATTTTAATATAATTATATTAAAATAGTCTTTATAGTCACATAAAAATTTTATACCTAAAAATAATGCTACAATTAACTCAATACAATTTCAATTCTATTATTAGCTCGATCTCATATAAAAATTACTAATATATTTTATATCCAAGAATAACATATATACATAGTAATGATCTTATGCTTGTGCATATAACTAAGTATACTTCGAGTCTTTAGGTATAACTTTACCTCATTGTGTGACTTCTCGGCGCGAATCTGAATTTAATCAGACTCCAATATTGATACCAGTGCGAATCTGGATTTAATTAGACTCCAATATTAATATCACACGGTAAAACCAAAAATAGATAATCTTATGCTAGTACATAACTAACTAACTATACATGTTAGGTGTTATGTGTAATTGAAGTTCTTATTATTCTACTTTCTCGTATATTTTGTTCATGTTTTGGTTATTTTGATATTTGTTTTTGATTATTCATGTCAAATAGATCAATTATTCTGTTTTATGTGAATCAGTATTCTATATAAATTTTTTCAGGAACATCTTGGACTGAAGAAGAACATCGTTATTTCTTAATTGGATTAGAAAAGCTTGGAAAAGGCGATTGGAGAGGAATATCCAAACATTATGTACCTTCCAGAACTCCAACACAAGTAGCTAGCCATGCTCAAAAATATTTCATTAGAATGGCATCAATTGAGAAAAAGAAACGTCGGCCGAGTGTGTTTGATGTGCACTTAAAAGAACCGGTAATAGTTTTTTCTTTCTTTTTGCATTAACTGTAATTTAAAATGTGAAATTTGATTAATTTAATTTAAAATTCTAAAATATTTCTATATATACTTTCTTTCTTCTTTTATATAATATAAAGATGTTGTACTCATTTTTACAAATATCAATATTTTTAAAACAAAAATAAAATTATAATATCCATTATGAAAATTGTTGCCCCCTTGAGCCACCCTTAATTTCCTGTTCCTATTTTGATAGTATTTGTAAATTTGCAGAATTCACAGATTCCCTCCAAATCTTCATCTTATATTCCTGAAGTCTTTAAGGAGGTAAGTTTTTATTATATTTAAGTAACAAATATTACCTATGATTAGCTTATTAATTTGAAATGATAAATATTAATGCACAGACAAGTTCCCCGTTGGAGCAACTATTTGACACATGCCAAATTAAAGGACAGGTACGTATATATATATTATTATATGCTGTTGGAGTAATTGATTTTCACATTAATTATCGAATTTGAATTATATACACTATAGTTTTGTACGTATATAAGTTAAACTCATAGTTATAACGATACTATTTGCAGGCTAGCAAAGGCATTCCTAGTGCAACCCGAGAAAGGCCCCCACTTTCACCATCACCAATTAGTAGACCTTTTGGAGTCCCTAATTTACCCCACATGCCTTACGTGGTAACATATCATTTCCTTACAAAATTCTTTGTCTATATCACTATATATAATGTCATCTAACATCGCTTCATCAAAATATCGTTCAACATATTTGTATGTATAAAGCTAATATGTAGTCCTAAATTGAGTTTTGTTTACAAGTCAAATTGTCACAATATGATACTGATATAGTATGTATGTAGGTGGGAGTTCCTCGGAATATTCAAGGCGTTACATCTTCCAAAATAGGACCAACAATCTCATGGATTCCGGTAGTGAATTTTCAGAATCAAAGTCGTGTTCATCTTAGAAATTATTCACAAGGTCCTCCTCCTTTTGCACCTTTTGTGGCACGGCCACCTATTGGTGTATTACCTTCACGGCCACCACCTCAAGTTCAATCTCAAGCAGGCCATTCTACTCCAATGACAACAAATAAAGATGGTGTTAACATAAGTATTGGAGCTCTTTGATTTTGAAATCATATTTTTTGATACAAGAAAATAAATATCTTATTCTTTATATGACAATAAACATTAGTTGGGCAATTTTGGGTCGTTATTCTGCCTAGCTAGCTACTTTTTGTTTTAATTTGTTGAGGTAAAGAGAGTGTGAATTTTGCAGCGATTTAATTAGTTATTTGAAATCATGTTCGTAATCTTTCCAATGTTTCAATATAATATTTGTATCGTTTTCGTTTTGTTCATATTTTCCATTTCTATGATGCAAACACATGTAAAAACTAAATGGATAAAGTCAAAAGATCCTTTTTTATTTTGTCCGTATCTTTTATTTTGACACTTGAAGTTGGATATGTTACTATCGAACATTTAAACAACTCAAAATATGTATTTATTAGATATTTTATTTAACTAACAGTGATAATTTTTAACCATAGGTTAATGTGTTATACATTTGTGTATTTTGATCCAAAAATGATTAAAATATTATTTATAAGAAGAAGGAAAAAGAAAAACTAATTTAAACCTATTTAACTAATTCAAAAAACTATTTCAACAATTTTTTTTTCTTTTTTACTATTTTCTAAAGAAACATCATTTTTCAACGATTCTTGAAGACTACTCAACCCCAAATCTTCAACATCATTATAATATTCACTACAACATTTTAGGCTTTTAGTCTCGCCGCTAAAGTGTGGCCTAAACTAGAGAAAAGTGTGGTCTTTAATAAAAGGCTACGTCTTTTTACTTTTGGCAACACTTTTTCGGAGGTGGCCTAAAGAGGTGTAACCTTTGACTTTAGGCCACACTTTTCAAGTGTTGCCATAGCAGCTACACTTAAAAAGTGTAGCCGATAAGGTACAATGGCGACACTTGTAGAATATCATTAGCAACACTTATAAAGTGTAACCTTTTCTTATATATACTCCAATTTATAACTAATAAGCCACACTATGGACATTCCTATATCCACACTTTTGAAGTGTGGCAATATTGTCTAGAATTCTTATAATAGCCGTAATTTTTAATCGGAAAATAATCATTCTGGTTTGCATCTATTTATTAATCACATAATTATATATAAATGATCTTAAGAAACAAAATTAGCTAATAAATAATTTAAATGTATAGATTTTCAATTAACTTCGAAAAACATGTCTTGTACTACACATACTTAGAGATAGGTACTAGCAATAAATTCTACACAATCAAATTTATTCAAACATATATCACAATAGTTCAAAAAATCTTTATTGTTTACTTCAATAAATATAGTTGACCTGTGGCCACTATTCAAATTTGATCACCGGCATTTTCCTACACATTCAAAATAAAATTGAAAGTTAGAAAAAAAAAAAAGCATGCTCAATACTAGTCATGGTTAATCCCATGAGAACTTTAAAAGAGGAAGAAAAACATAAATTATGATGGAAGGATCAATTTTAATATATTAGTACATCATGTAAATACCAACACATGACAGTTGTTTAAAATCAAATATCCCATCATAGTAGCTGAGAGAATCACCAATCAAGTAAATTAGAATTCTAATCGTTCTATCAATTACATAAGCATGCATTCTTGAAGACTACTCTACCCCAAATAGAATCTTCAAGAATACTATTCAACCCCAAATGAAAAGACGTCTCAAAAATTCCATAAATTCTTAAATATTCACCAAAAAAACATGAAGATATCAAATCTCAAAAAAGAATATTGAAATACGCTAATAGGATTTGAGAAATTTCTTTTCTCAGAAATATTAATTTCTCAAAAGTATTTCATTAGAATGACATCAATAGATAAAGACGAAACGACGGCCTAGTGTTTTTGACGTGCACTAAAAAGATTTAATAATAGTTTTTTGGAAAAATAACTTAAATACACAACTTTAAGTTCCTTATTATTTATTTTTCCCTACTTTTTAAAAAAAAATACTTAAATCCCTTATTTCACTTAAATATCAAATCTGTCAGATACATGATTATTTTTTACCTCCCACGTTTCACCACTCCCTATGTCACTCCTTTTTTTTCTCCCTAAATTCACTCCAATATTTTTTCAGTTACAGATCATTATCCCAAATTGATTTTCAAAAATTTTCTCTCTCAATCCAACCCTTTTCAAACTTCGTCTTCTCTGTCATCTATCCCAAATTCTGTCATTGTAGCTTTCATCTTCTTGCTTCAATTTTTATTTTGTTTCGATTTCTTCTTCTTGATACATATGGATCCTGATCCTACATCAAATCTTTCTAATAATAATCGAACAATATACGACTCTGATGATGAAAATTGGGCAGAAATTAGATCAAAAAGTTTGCATGACCCATTAAACTTGATTAATCAATCGACCAAAGATGTGCCAAAATCGTCTAAATCAAAGGTTGCAAAAACCCCCAAAAGAAGGGGAAGAAAAGCAGCACCCACTATTTCCAGACCTGCATTGCCTAGAGTATGTGTTTTTAATCTTTATTAAACTTGTTTGTGATTTGTATTGCGTTTGATATCGTAGACTGAAATTGATTGATACATTAATTGGATGTGTAATATTGTTTATTGGATTAAATCATGATACATTCAAAAGCCCTAACTTAGTTTGATACATACTGATTTGAGATTTAGTCGAAACTTATAAAACCCTTGTTTTATATGTGTATAAAAAAAATGATACATGACGAACCCCAATATGAAAAAGAGACTTGTCAAATTTAACAAAAAAAGTTGTTGATGTATCAGACAGGGCATCCTTCTGTATAATGTATCAAGTTTTATAGTATGACTCTGTTGAAGTCTGGTAACATGTATTTTTCTATGTATCAACTTGTTTTTATTACGTAGCATTACTTGTTGTGTAGTGTGATTTGGTGTTTTTATGTATGTATCATAAAATATGTTATAAAAAAGGCACCATTAATAATATATCATACAGGGCATCCTTCTGTATAATGTATCAAGTTTTATAATACGATTCTGTTAAAGTCTGGTAGCATGTATTTTTCTATGTATCAATTTGTTTTTATTATGTATCATTACTTGTTGTGTAGTGTGATTTGGTGTTTTTATTTAGTATAATTTTCTTTTTCATTTTGCAGTCAATCAAATATGTTATAAAAAAGGTACCAACACATGCCATAAGGTTTGGTGTCCCTTTTAACACAAATTTTTTGGAGGAGTTCCAGAAGTCTATAGGGGATGATGTAATTGAACTGTTTAGAGCTACAATTTTTGGACCCTATTTAGACATTCCTAAATGTAATTTTCAGGGTCAAATCAGTAAATGTTTGTTGTTGTTAGAATTGGAACAAGGCAACTCAAAGGTGTTGCATATTAGGCATGCAAATGGGGTTATCTTGAAATTTGGTATCAAAGAATTTGCAATAATAACTGGTCTTAAATGTAAAGGAAATACCAAAGAATTTGAATACCCAGAATCAACTCCCTGTAGGCTATTCCAAAAATATTTTCCTGGTGCAGTTAAAAGTGTAAGCAAGAATCATCAAGTCTAACGATTTTTGATGGGAAACTAGGAGAATAATCAGGATGCACTCCAGATGGCTATCTTGTACTTTCTCCATACATTCATTTTGGCTCAAATTGGTGATTCTTCAATATCTGTTAACGAATTTTTAATGGTTGAAGATGGTAGATATCAAGTATATCCTTGGGGACAGATTGCATTCACAAAGCTCATGGATTCACTCTGACAGGATTTCAATCTTAGCAAACAGTTGTATCGGTTATATGGAATGCCTTATGCACATAACGTATGGACATATGAATTTGCATCCTAATTAAATCCTGAAATTGCTGTCAAGGAACGGAATGTCATCCCTACAATTTGCAATTGGAGGATTGTGGCTTTAAAGCCAAAGTTTGAAATGCTTATGACTAGCATTTTTCAAGAGGTAACATTGAATCTCATTTTATATTACATTTCATACATAATTAAGTATATAGTTGTAAGGTTGCAAGTTTGTCTTTTTAAAATCATTTTCTTCTGTGTTAGGATACATAATTTTATCTCTTAATATTAAAAAAAAATTATTTTCCCAGAATGCATATTCAAACATTGTGCCAACACCGGAGGAACTTGCAGCTTTTGATTTAACTAAAGATGAACACGATCCTCCTTCTTCACCCACCACAACATCTGTCAATCCCAAGATAGTTCAACTGAATGACATTGTTGATTTCGATGATTTCTCCACAAGACCTTCCGAACAGTTGTTAAGGAGATCATCTAGAGTGTCTGATACATCATCTCCACCACCACCAAAAAGAAGAAAGAAAGTGTATACACCTAAAATAAAGGTGTCAGAACCCAGTCAGCCAGATCAGTCCAATGTGTCATTAAATTAGCCATTTTCTATTCCAGATGGTCCTCCGACACCGGCTGCTAATGTACACGGTTCTGCAGATGCTCAAAAAGTCAACTATGTAATTTCAGATATTGAAGAATTGAAAGATCATTTGAAGAATTACGTAAGTAATTATTTCGATTTTATTATTTTTTCTTTATATTGATTCTAATTGTAGTTGTTTTTTTATAATTTTTTGATAGGTTGACAAGAAATTTGAGGAACTTGTAATCTTGATAAAGGAAAACCACTCGCAGTTGATGCTATCTCAACACAAGGAAAACAACAAAGTTGATCCTCAATCAAGCAATAAACAACCATCTTCACATATACGGACTGATTTTGCTGATGCAGTTGGTGTAGCTAATTTTGAGGTTGGTGTATCTGTTAATGAGGGTGGACATCAAGTTCATGTCAATGCAGAGGTATGTATCAGATACATTGTTTGTAATTGTCATTATACCTCATACATTAAGTATGTATTAAGAATCATAATCATATGTATTAGCACATATAGATCATATATATCGTTAAGGTGATTCACCGAATCTTCTATCTCATTAATCAGTTATATATTTCAACTTTATATTCATCACTTATGGTAAATAATGTTTCAGTAACAATTATATTAACACCTTTTTTATTATTAAAAATTCAAATATAGATTGATCATAATATCAGTAACCAACAACAAATGAAGCGTGTTTCAGAGCTCCAGCCTACATATGAAAATACTCATGTTGATACTGAAGCAAATGATCCTAAGAAGGTATCGGGTATGATCAAAACTTTAAATTTTACAATTTTCTTTAATACATTATCCTCTTTTATATATATATCATACATAATTAGTATAATGGATAACTGATACATACAACATGCTTATATTCAGGATGATGAAGCACATGCCCCACAAGCTTTAAATAAAGTAAACATGGATGAAGATGGTGCTGATACAGTTCAACACAACATCCGTCATTTTATGCCTTTTAGAATAACAGTTGATACATCGGTATATTTATCAATTATGCATCATGACACTAATATTCATTATATGCAATGATACTAAAAAAAATATAATATCTTATTATACAGGATTCTTCCACATCAACAACAATATCGCCTTCAACTAAAGCAGCAATAGATGCACTTGTATCCGATCTAGGAAAAGTTTCTATTCCTGCTAAACCATTGTGTGTTTATAATTCACAGGATTTAACTGGCAGTCAAGATTTGTTGTCTGATAGTCAATTACCCACTGATATTCCAACCACCGAGATTGTTGTTAGAAGTCATTCAAAGACTTTTGCGCCTAGAAACAGGATGCCTTCAAGAATTATTCAATCTTCATACGTGACTTCTTTTGGGTCAAGTGATAAGGGAAAACAAAAATTGGATGACGATGTTCATCTGTATTTTCCATTTGAAGGATGTGGGATTACATATCAACCTTCGTCTAAACTAATTGATGAGTATATGCAGTGGTTAACCTAGGGGCTTCTCAAAAATCATGCCAATAAGTAAGTTTTATACGTATATTTTGTAAATGTTTGGATTAACTTATTTTGATGTAACCAATTGATAATACAAATATTATCACAGAAAACCATCGGAGGATAAATACAGATCAAAAGCCTTTTCTTTTGAATTTGAGATGATGGATTTTGTTGTTGCATTTCCAATTAACAAGAATTGGTTCTATGCCATGTCACAGCCAAACAAATGTTGGACTGATCAGGTAAAGTTCTTAATGAAACAATTTAAGCATGTATCAGATACATTGATATAGAACAACATGCTACAAAAAATCATCCCGGATACAATCAAATAAACTATCAAATTAGTATTTGTTTAGATTATCATTTAATGTATCAATTCTATCATAGACCTTTTTTTACAAGTTTCTAATTTTGTTTATCATGTTTTTTATAGCACATCGATGTTGTTTTTACTATCTTCGTAAAAAATCAAAACTCCGCAGCATGAATCAATACAGATACACAACAGTCAACTGCTTGTTCATCTCACACATCAAAAATACCTATGAAAGGTATTACCTGGCTAATGGTGATGATCTTATTAGTACCCAAGAACACATTGATCGCGCTTCAGCTGTATCTGTATATGAGAGGTCAATCACTAACATCATCAAAGGTTTTGAAATCCCAGCTGCTTTACCATGACATCTTGTAGACGATGTTTACATCCCAATTAATTGCGGTGGACAATTTCATTGGGTGTTGGCTGTTGTTGAACTGAAAAACAGAGTGATAAGGGTGTATGACTCTTCATTAGGCTCAAGAAAAAAAGCAATTCTGCACGAGATAAAAATGTTGTCTAAAATGCTTCCTTCTTACCTCATGGACAGTGGATTCTTTGAAAAAACTGAGCGAACAAACTTTGTTGATTGTGATGCGTACAAAGACAATAATTCTGGTTCACTTTTGGAGGCACAAGTTCTTTTCATGGTTGAATTTTCCCAAGACATTATGCAACAAAAAAGTGACAGCCTGTAAGTATTGTGTTTTTATTGTTTTTGAATCATGTATGATTTAAGTTTATAACTGATATTCTACATTTTTGTAGAGACTGTGGGTTATATGTTGCTACATTTGCGGAGTATCTGAGCGACCAAATAGAAACATCATTAGTTGATTTTCTTCCTGAATACCTACGCAAAAGATATGGAACATTGTTGTGGAGTTATGGCAGCGAGAAGGCTAAGGGTGCATACGTTAGTGAGAATGATGATCCACAAAAACCTAAGAGTGTAGTCACACAACCACGAGAAGAAGATTTGGTTCACGTAGTGTAGTAATTAAGTATCTATGCATAGATACTGTTTTTTTTTTATCCTTTTGACAATTTCACTCATGTTTTAATCTGTTTTGATACAGTATGGACCAACATACTTTGCTTATAAAAAGTTAAACTTCAGACACATTATTGCATTACATAAAGAAAAAGTGCAGTATATAACATATATAGTAGTTGATACATGTTTTCATTGTTATTATGTATCTTCTAAGTAATCAGATATAATAACATATTAGTAACAAATAGAATTTTGAAAATATAACGTATATGATTCATTATTTATAATTAATATTATACGTGCAACATAATAAATATAGTATATGATACACGACTCATAACTATTGTGTTAAATAAACTGTTTGCAAACTTAATTGTTTAATGTATGTATCAAAATATATATAGTATATGATACACGTTTAATAGCTTATTGCTAACATATAAGTTGTGTATGTTTTAATGTAAATGATACAGTAACCAATTAATATATATGATACAACAAACGTTATATAATTTGATGTAGGAATTTACATTACTGGAATTATTTATTATTTAATGCATATGATACATTAGCTTATACGTTAACCAACATTTTATTTAAAATTGCACCTTAAAATTTATTTATTAGAATTAACATTGATACACAAATAATAACAAACTATTGTTTTGAACAACAATACTTATTAATAACAAAAATGAACAATACAGTTTAATTATTTTTGAACAGCAATACTGATTAATAACATTGATAACTGTTTACGTGAAAAATTGTTCAACAAAAACATTAATGTCATATAAATATTATGATGATTTCACTTTTCTTTTGGAAAGAAAGTACAAGTTCTTCTGTTGTGACCTTCTTGTCCACATTGTCCACAACAATTTGTGTTCACTGTGATCTTTTCAACTGCATTCTTTTTTCTTCTTTTCCTTGGTCGTCCAGCTAATCATCTGTATCTAGGTGGATACACAGTTTCAGCTACAACATCCTCAGGAGCTGACCAATCTTCCTTATTTGGCATTGGAACCATTGGAATCTCATATGTTTTTGCTAATGCAGCAGGCTTGTAGTAATCAGAGCAATATGGATGCATATCTTTAACATTCTTTTCCTTTAAAACAGCGATTGCATGTGCGCAAGGTATCTCATCTAGTTGAAATCTTCCATAAGAACATACTTTCCGCTCAAGACAAACAATGTATCTTCTTCCAGCTTCATAAATCGAGAAAATAAATTCAGATGATGGAACAACCTGCGTACATTTAAAGAAATCATGTTCAAACAGCAGAATGATACATAGAATTATATACATAGAATATAAAATAATGTATCATGACACATACCTCCATCTTTGAACTTTTAGACACGTTTATAATCAATACCTCCTCAAATCTTCTCCCCAATGTGTCCTTTGTATAGGAGGCTATTTCTCTGTTTTTGCAATGCCAAGAACCAAATAAAAACTTCTTCCAAGAATTCTAATATAGACAATTGTCGTGCTTCAACAAGACAACCATTGATACATTCCGCAATGTTCGAAGTCATCATTCTACCTCTATTTACTGTTGAATGAACTCTCGACCACTTCTCGTACCCTGCATCCTCAAGGTACTCCTTCACCCTGTGATCAATTTTATCAACCTTAGCCATCAATTTATCAAAATCCTCATTTCTGTATGCCTTGGTCATAGAGTAAAATAAATCACTTAGGGTGTTTCTTCTACTTTTGAAGTTTCCACAGACATTCTTCCAAAGATGTCATATGCATGCATAATGAGGTATATTTGGGAACACAATCCTTACACTCTTCATAATACTCTCATTCCTATTTGATACAACACACATTTCTTCGCGCTTGCCAAATGCATTTTTGAATTGTTCGAAGAACCATGTCCATGAACAGTCATTTTCAGTGTCCACAACACCATATGCCAATGAAAATATGCAACTTAATTACAGAGAAACACATATTATTTCATTTGATACATAACATTTACAAACACCTCACAACTACAAAAAATACATACCTGCCCCATCAAGTGTGTTTGCTGATACAAATGTCCCTTTGTAAGCTCCGTCTAGATGTGCACCATCGACAACAACTATTGGTCTGCAGTAATCGAACCCCCTAATCAATGCTCTTAAGGCTACGAACAGATACATAAATTCATCTTCCTCAGCCTTCTGCATCCTTATATAAGAATTTGGATAAACATTATTTAGCATGTATATGTATCTCGACATTTGTCTATATCCAGCAGATGGTTTACCCCTTATCATTTCTAGTGCACGTTCTTTAGCACGCCATGCCTGCTAGTAAGATATTTGAACCCCATAGAATTCTCTAATATCAGCAATTATATCTTTTGGAGTATGAATTCTTTTATGGTTGACCAATTTGGGAGCAGTCACACCACTTACAAACCCGACTGTTGCTTGGACTTTGGTTAGTACCCTATCCCGCATTGGACATGTATGTTCACTATTGAAGTATCTAACTTTGAAAACACCAGATTTTTTTCTGCAGGAAGCCTTCATAGTCCAACCACATTCATCCGAAAAGCATACCAACACATAACTGTACAATTTTTTTCATCATATTAATACATATAGCAGTTACATGTTATAATATATAAAACACTAAAGTTCAAAGTAACCAAAGAATGATGTATTTTTTGTATCAGATTCAGAAAATAATAATTTATCCACGTATCACAATTTTTTTGAATGTATCAGCTACATGATTATTAACTGTTTCAACAGTATTATCTTAACGTATCAACAGTATTAACTCAATGTATCAATAATATTAACGACCAACACAATTATTTTTTATCAGATTCAAAAAATAAATAAATAATAAATCATGTATCACAAAATGACGGAATGTATCGGCTACATGATTTTTGCGATTAAATTATTTAATTTTTAAACAGTCTAATCTGAACGTATCAGCAATATTAACTTAATGTATCAACAAATAATGTATCATTATCAATCTACCACAAATCATATTCAACGAACTAAACAAAAAATCAAAATCAATGACTTTCTATTTAATAATGTATCATACATTAAAACAAAATAATGGTATCACCATTTATAGATCTAACGAATCCAACCACAGTTCTTCCCAAAACAAATAAAATACTCGCATACCTTTGTCTATCAGATCTCTTTACTTTGCAATTGAAATTGTTCTTTATCTTATATTTCGCCATCACATCTACGAGTGTTGCTTTATCCTTATATAACTGACCTGTCTTCACATCTATACTATTTGAATCAATTATGTAATTTGTAACTTCCAATTCTGGAATATAATACAAATTCACAAATTCTTGATTCAACCACCGCAAGAGCTTCTGTATCCTGTGTTGTGCCTTCTACACACGTAATTTCTCCGCATGTTCCATCAAAGTTATGTACATCACCGCTAATCTTTTCATTTGTGTCAATGCATAATGGATACATTGCAAATTCTGGCTCACTTTTTTTCACTTCTAAATAAAGTTTAACACTCATGTCGTTCTTAATTTTCATCGGAGACGAGTTACCTTCTACGATGTAACTAATTTCAATATTTTTTCCTTGATACATCGATATCCAACTCGACTGAAATTGCTGCTTTGAGATTCAAAAATGAAATTGATTGTCCAACAACGATTCCGTCACTTTTGTAACTTTCATATTTCACTTCGCTGACCCAAATTCCTGAATGCCTCAGTAAAATTGATATATTCATCTTGTATCAGCAAAAAATCCGAGTTTTATTCGTATTTCTAGCTCTTTCTAAATCGATGGATGTTCACAAATTGTTCTTCAATGTAGAAGATATAATTTTGAAATTTTGTAATGTCTGAGTAGATTACCTATTAAGATAAGGAATGTTTAGGATCAGTTAGGCGTAAATTAAGCTAATTAAATTAACAGACTTAATTATTACGTTTTTTTTCCTTTTTTAGCGCGACATTCAGTTATTTCGCGTGTATCAGTGACAATGTATCAGCACTGTAGCTATGTATCATTTGCCTACCTTTTGAAGGGATTTTTTGTAAAATGTAAATTAGTTGGGATAGGATGTAATTTATATCCTACACTATGGGATTCCTTTAATTTTTACTATTTTTTTTTTCTTTTTTGCAATAATTGTTTGATAAAATTAGTCAAAATTGAATAAAAGAACTGAAAATATCTTATAGTAATATTATTGTTTATAGTAATATTATTTTTTATAGCAATATCATTCTTATAATGATAATAATTAATTTGTCTCAATAAGATTTTTGTCATGTATTCCTGATATATTACCTTAGATCTATTGTAAAAAACTTTATTTACTCATATGAAGATTTGATTATTTTAATTTAAAGTATTTTTATGTTTAAAAAATAGACATTCATTTTTTTTGTGAAGATTTTGTACTCTTTTTTTTTTTTTTTTTTACAAACATCATTATTTCTACATAAAAATAAAATTATAATATACCTTATGAAAATTTGTTGGCTTGCGATAGCCTCTTTGATCTGTTGGGTTGTATTTTGATAGGATTTGTGAATTGCAGAATTCACAGATTTCCTCCAAAACTTCACCTTCTATTCCTGAAGTCTCTAAGGAGGTAAGTTTATCATCTTGATGTCACAATATTTAATAACATACCATTAGTTGCTTATTACTCCCTCTGTTCACTTTTAATTATCACTTATTTTTAAAATAGATTTTTATTTTTACTTGTTACTTTTGACTTATCAAAAAAGAACAATAATTTTTTTCGCGTTTTATTTTCCTTTTCTATGATGCAAAGACATGTAAAAGCTAAATGGGTAAAGTCGCAAGGGGTCCTTTAAATTTGTCAAACATCTTTCATTTTGACATTTGAAGTTGGATATGTTCATATCGAACATTTAAAGAACTCAAAATATGTGTCTATTAGAAATTCTTTTGACGAACTAGAGATATTTTTTAATAACTAGCTAAAAGTATAAAATGTGTATAATGTATTTGTAAATGATATGTCAAAAGTAACGAATTAAATGAAAACGTATGATATTTTGATCAAAAAATAATTTAAAATTATAAGAAGGAAAAAGAAAAACTAATTTAAACGTATTTGACTAATTCAAATAAATATTTCAACAATTAATTTTTTACTATTTTCTAAATAAAAAATCAGCCTCCAACCACCCAAACCTCGTCCCATTTAAGAAGCAAGAATAGGTTTAGATTGAGAATATTAATGATTCATATTAGGAAAAGGTATTACAAGGATCCCTTCAAGTGAAATCTGAAATGTAACAAAAACAGCAAGTGAGAAGCCAAAAACTTGAAAGAAACATAATTAATTAAATATATTTTTTTTTAATTGCATATTTTATAATTAATTAGTACACATAATTATTAATATTTAAAAAATTATATATTTAATTTTTTCCTTTTTAAAAAAAAAATATTTATTTTCCTTTTTACTTACTTTTTATTTATTTTTCTCATTCATTAATGTAAATATCAAAATTTTATGGGGCTCTTCAAGACGTATTCAATTTCAATGGGGACTCTACAAGACGTTTTCAATTTCAGTTAGATTCAACCCTACTTCATGTCTATATAAAAGTATTATATTCAATTGAAAAACAACTGAGTATCCATAATTTTTTTAATATTCATAAAGAGATCAATAAGACATTAAATATGTCTTTCTCAAAGAAATCTCAAAAACTCCATAAATTCATGAGATATTCCTAAAGAGATCAAAATATGGTCTCTTACGTTCGAGAAATAGCTACTAACGGCCATCGAATTACGAAAAAATCTTAGGAGATAAGAATCAAGAGATAAAAAAAATTGTACCCACTTTATTTTATTAACGGAAAAGGGCCAAAAATACCTTACTATTTGTAAAGGTTTAAATTCACCCTTCATCCATCTATTGGACTAAAAAAACCCCTTAGTCCATCTTTTTGGCTCACTTCTGCCCTTAAATCCCTTAAAACTAACGGCCCCTTTCCTTTTTTTTTTTTTTTTTTTAATTATTATTATTTTTAAATGGTGTTTTTCTATTAGATAAAATTAAATTCCCAATTCATCATACTTTTTTCAACCCTCCGTGACTCAATTCAAAGAAAAAAATAATTAATTAATTTTTCAGAAAAATAAACTTTCTAATTAGCATTATAAAATTTATCCTAAATCTCTATCACCACCCGAACACCATCTTCTAATCCAGACAAAAATATTCACTATAATTCATTCCATCAGAAAATTTTGATCCCGTTTCAGCCGAGTTTCTCATGTTTGCTATTTTTCATGTTTCACTTCCGCTAAATGATTGCTATTTTTTGAATTGGATCAATCATCAAAAAATAGCATAACGTTTGCTATTTTTCATTCTATATGACTTTTTCCATTAATATGTATTTTCATTGTCATGGAGTATCAACTTCAAATTTTATTTAAATATTACAATAAAAGAATGGGTGGCTGTCCAAGTAAGTTAAGTAGGTATGGCAGAAACCTTGAGTAAAAAAGTTCTGCAAAATGGGTACGGGTGGATTGGATTTTTTTAATGTGTTGGGGATTTAATTTTATCCAATTAATATAAATATATGTCATGTAATAATAATAAGAAGAAAAGGAAGGAGGACCGTTAGTTTTAAAGGATTTAAGGGTAAAATTAACCAAAAAGATGGAGTGAGGGGTATTTTTAACCCAATAGATGAATGAGGGGTATGTTTAAATTATTTCAAATACTTCAAGGGTATTTTTGACCTTTTTCGTTTTATTAATGAAGTCATGTCTCATATTTTATTTGTAATTGTAATTTATTTTCTCACTTTAAAAATTGTTGCAAATGATTAAATTTTTTATCTTAGCACTTTTAGTTAATTTATAAAAATAAATAGTACTTAAAAGAATTAAAAGCAGAAAAAAATAAATCAAAACGATATAAGAATATTTACAAAAAAGTTGCAAGATTGTCGCACCAATAATTCATTTATTTAACAAGATAACGCTTCAACTTCTAAGACTCCTAGATATAAGAGTTGTTATTCACAAATTAGAGAACTATTCAACTTTCTATATTGTTTAAAATATTGCAAATTATTAATTATTATAATTTATAGACTTTTTATATAATTTTCAAATAATAAATATTATTACCTCTTTTTCTATTTACGTGTCCTTCAAATATTTTAAGTTGTCTAGCCAATAAAAATAAATTGCATCCTGTCTAATTATTTTTTTTAAAACTTATTAAGTTATACAACTTAAACCCTCACCTCTTTATTATCTTGCAAAATAATGAAACCACTTGTGTTAAATTAGTGAGGGCAAAATTAAAAAACAACTAATTGTTGTGCCGTAATTTTACTAACCTTTAGAAAAATCACTTTTGAAAGGCTCTAAGTATAAAACAAAAAAAGAAAAATACTTAGAAAGAGTCGCCACTTAATTTTTTAAAGAAATTAAGAAAACTTATAATTTTCAAAGATTTAAACAGAAAAAATCATTTGAAAATACCAAAGAGGGTTCGGGGTTCAATTTACACTTCGAGAAGGGTTTAAGCATTCGAAGTGTCCGCTAACATGCGGTTGACCTGCGACTTGACTAAAATGTATTTGACTATTTTTTAGAAAAAATAATTTAACATAAAAATATAACTTATAATATATTTGATTAAAAAGATAATTAGATAAATGATGCATTTTATTT
>JAJOOE010013050.1:0-39991 GCA_036250405.1 Solanum raphanifolium | reverse complement strand
TTTTTATCTTTTAATATATTATTTCAAGTTTAAAACTTAGAATTCGGAATGGTCCAATAAAGATTATAGTTCATAGATGTTGATAATTATAATAAAACTTAAATCAAAATCAAATTAATACTAATGCAAAAAGAAAATCAATTCAATACTAAGAATGAAAATAATATTAAATATTGTTCTTTAGTTTTACATTGGTTTAGACAATTAAAATACATAATCTAATTTTAGTTTATCTTAAATATTTAGTAATGTAACTAATACTTATTAAATTTATTTTAGCATGATTTAGCACTTTTAAATTCTGATCATTTTCATTATGACTTTGCAATATTTATTTTATATGATGATTTCATTATTATTTTTTATTGAATATTTTAGTGTCATCACTCATCTCATATTTTGTGTTATTTTCTTAAGAAACACCTTAGATAATTGTATTTTGATTGGACTAAAGAAATATTTGGAGCACAAGTTAATTATATGTTTGTATGCAAACTTTACCGAAAAAATCCAAAAATCTGAAAAAATCTGAGGTTTATTAGCTTGGTTTGATTTATAAATTTAAAAATTCGACACAATGGTTTGGTTTGATATTTGAAAAACCCGAACCAACCCGAGGTTAAAAAACCCGAAAAAATACAAATTTTATTAGTTTGGTTTGGTTTATAAATTTAAAAAATTTACACAAATAGTTTAATTTGATATTTGGAAAACCCAAACCAACCCGGTTATGTACACCCCATTCAGAGCGATTGAATGAATGCGAGAGTTTCCTACAAGTTCTTCTAGAATATATCAAGAATAATTAACAAAAATTATCTTAAGTGTATATAAGTTCACAAATAACCATGAATCACACAAGACAGAATTAAAGTATGCATATACTTCATATTTTTTAATATCTCGCTCATGAAATTACACTATATATATATATATATTATTGTACGTAAAAAAAGAGAGTAAATATAACATGTATATATCCAAGGGTATGGCCTAGTGGTCAATAAAGTGGCTGAGAACCCTGAGATTTCACGTTCAAAACTCAACGATCAAGATACACGAAAGCTGATTCGAACACCATAATCCTAAAAATAAAATAACATACATAGGTCAAAATTACAATAGTTCCTCGATCGATTTCAAACCGCATATATATAATATTGCACGTCTTTACAGTCTCTGAACATCCAAATTTTCAGTCAGAATTCCTGTTCACCTTAACCATTAATGTCAATAAATTTCTAATGTGCTAGTTATATATCACTCTCTTTGTTCCTATTCATATCGCACAATTAAAAGTTTGAGAATCGTTAAGTCCTTTTTTTTATCGTATTTTTTATGCAGCTTTTAAATAAATATATTTTATTTAAAAATTTAAAAATTTTCATGTCCAAATCCTAAGGGCGGTTGAAATTTACCTAGCGTTTGGCCATAGATTTCTAAATATTCTTGGCAAATATTATTTGGGTGAAAATTTAAGTGAAATTTCACCATGTGTTTGGCCATAATATTTGGGAACTATATTTCACTTTTTTAGTAAAATATGATTTATACCCATAAGTTTTAAAAACTATCAAAACTAACCATAAGTTTGTATTACAAGTCAATTGAATCTTCATTGCAACAATAACAAATAGTGTCCATGACACTAGAGCAATGTGGTAGTTTGAAGTGAGTGCAACAAGCATTATACCATACATTGTAAAATAGACAAATCACATGACTTTGTTAACCCTGAGCCTATTGTTCATTATTTTCATCAACAACCATATCATCAGTTAATATTCACTGAATATTTGATCACTACTTTGGTATTCACGTGAAAAATTATGTAATACGACACAAACAACTACTATAGAGGGTGTTTTTGTAAAGGATAAAAGTTTGGGTTAAAATTTCAATTTTCAAAAGATCCCAAAAAATGAGATTTGGCCCAAATACTAGAAAAAACTAGTATTTGGGAATTTAGGATATTTGTCAAAAATATTTGCCAAATAATAACAAATTATATGGACAAATACTATTTGCCAATTTTTTTCTCAAATATTATTTGAAAAATCTATGGCCAGACGTGATAATTGTCTGCAGCGATATACCAGACTTTATTAGCCTATAGTCTATAGATATAGATAGATTCTTATCTCACCGTCCAAAATTATTAGGGGCTCTCGACGTGGCCTCTTTATAAAACTGGTTTTTCAAAGCTTTCGGCTTTATCACGATTGTGATATATTGATGGAATTGTTTTATCTTTAATTAAAGGTTTTGAATTTGAGTTTTGGATATGGAATTTTTTTTATTGGGAACGTCTTCCTCGAATGGACCAATAATGCGTGATTTGAGCTTAGGCGGGAGACTCGGGACTCTAATGTGAATTTTAAACACCGAATGATCTGGGACTTTTTCGATCAATTAATTCAAAGAAAAATATCAATCTCTTGGACTTTTTCCGGAAAAGGGATCAAGTCTGTCGCTATAATCTTTAAATTTAAATTTATGTTATACATGGTAGTATATTTTCGATCAATTTAACTATTTATAAAATGTTAGTGATCTTTATTTGTGTCCCGATGATATTTCAGAAATAACCTCGCTAATATTATAAGATAGGAATAAGATTAAATATGTAGCATCCTCTTCAAACTTTGCTTATAAAAATACACGGAATGTATGTTGACTTCTTATTGTATAACATGTTATTGATACTATATATTCTACAAATTATTTCTGATAGAAAAGAAAAAAGTCCAATTACAAAAAAGAAAAGAAAAAAAGAATCATATACACGCAGTGGCGTAGCCACATGGTGATCAGGGTGTTCAATTGGACACCCTTCGTCGGAAAAAAAATACTATATATACAAGTAAAATAATATACGAAATGATAAAATAACATATTTTGGACACTCTTAACATAATAATCTATTATAACCCAGTGATTTCACCTCCTTGGAATGAGGAAGTGCTCGTGTGTTTGAATCTCACTAGTTCTACTTCTTAAAAATTCCTGGCTCCGCCTCTGCGTCCTCCTACATTGTCCCATTATCTTATCAAGCTTAATGTAAAGAATTAATACACATTGTGTAATTGTTTACGTCAAAGGTACATAACTTGATTGGGTATAAAAATACATGCACCATCAAAAACATAAATTCACTTCTAAAAATATATCGAGTATAATATATTGTTTACTTCTAATTGTATAACATGATATTGATACTATATATGATGTAATTGTGCGTCAAGGTATTGGTACAAAAATATATGCACCAGTAAAACATAAATTCACATATGCATATGAGCTTGATTTATTTGATCGAATGACCAGAGAACAATAAAATCGAGTATTTAAATATAGAAGTATATATTATAGGGTTATTACGTAAGGAATATGTTAATAATGTTTGGAAAAGGGAGTAAGAGAATGATGGGTACGTACGTGTTAGTGCAACACTATCTGTACTGTCTTCAAAACTTTTACAACACATCCTTGCACTAACTTAATTAATTAATTTGTTTTTATGTACAAACTTAGCTGTTTTTCAATTCAAATACTCCCTCCGTCCCTATTTACTTGTCCATATTTCCTTTTTTAGTTGTCCCTATTTACTTGTCCATTTTGACAAATCAAGAAAGGACAACAAATTTTTTCCTATTATACCCTTATTTACACTTCTTGAAAATTGTAAAAGTGTATGTTGTTTCCCTCCAATTTATTTCACTTGAATTCAAATAAGTGATTGTAATTTTGAAGTGAAAAGTTGTCATAAGGGTAAAATTGTAACTTTACTGTGCTAATCATTGTTGCCTTAATCTGTGTGCCATTTCTAAAGTGGACAACTAAAAAGGGACGGAGGGAGTATATAAATAAATAAATAAATAAATACTATATATTATAACTGGAATTTTGGGTCGTACGGTTTGTAAGGCAATTAGGTAAAATATATATTGATCTAGTGTGGTGCACCTATATTCCATTTCCAGTTCATGCTTTTATAATTATCAATATATATAGTACACTAATAATTGGATTATATTAGTTACATTTATTTTCATATTAATTAGAGTCATATATATTAGTAGCACTATTTCATGCATGCATTTTTGAGGGAGACATTTCTACAGAATTTTTTAATTTTAACTAGTTCAACTCGAGATTTCTTAACTAAGGACAAAAAGGATCTCAATTACCGTATCACAACCATTCAATTACTCATAAAGTTAAGTTAAATGGCAGAAATTAACATTACGTACTTTCATAGACATATTTTTGTAAATTAAAGACACTAGTCTGAATTTGCAAAAGAAAAAAGCTATAACACTTGTAAAACTACTACTGGTAAATTTGGTTATCGAGGACATCCTTTTTTCAATATCCATATTAAAGTCTGACTAAATTCAAATTCGCATATAAGGGTATAAAATAAATATTTAAGTTGTATATATATTAATTATAGTGTAATATTTTTTTTTACCCCATCAGTATAACTTAACGTGTTATAATAGATTATCTACCATTATTCTATGTTACAAATTAACGTAATAAAATAGAGGTAATTATCTACTATTATCTTATGCAAATATATTTCACACCTGCATAAAACGTTGACCCGATATATATACACACCCAGCATCAATAATCTCTTCAATTTTCTAATAAAATCAAACTGTAAATTCCTTGAATTTGTTTGATTAAAAACAACAAAATTTATAAATTATAAAATAGATGGACGAATTAATATTATTAATGTACCTTATTAAATCAACAACATATTCTTTACACATCTAATCATGAATAAAGCAAATATATGGAGTCCATGAAACAGCTGTGAAATCAATTTTATCAACATTTACAAATACTTTTGCCTTTTTCTTTTTTGGATTTAGATAAACTAATTAAAATTCTAATACACCTCCATTAATCATTACTATAAAGATAATTAAAAACAAATTAAATTAACGAATATTTTGGCTTTAGTTCTAATTTTAAGACAAGTTAGGAGTCTCCTTAGTATGCAAACTGAAGTACATGTGCACCCCAAGAGCATCTTAAACATGCAAACAAATTAAACTAGAACATGATTATTTAATTAATTAAGGTTAATCATATTTTAATTAAGTCGTTAGTTGAAGACAAAATATCTTTAAAATTGAGCAGTCCGATGGATTAGAATATACAATTAAGAAAAGTAATGACGATAAGCTTATTTAATTTCCTTAAGAGGCAACTTTATTGCATGTCGTCAATCCAAATATTAAGACATAACTCATGAACATAATCTTTAACTTGGCCTTTCATAACGCTTTACGCTTATACCGTCAAATTTTAGGTGAATACAGATAGATACTTTAATTTGTTTAAAGACTTAAAGTTGAACAAGTAAACACATGCATTCTGCGTGTCGATCATCTCACACGAATTTTTATATAGATTGTGTGTCTATTTGTTCAGCTTTATACAAATTTAAGTGTTTATTTGTACACGTTCAAAATTGAAGGCGCAAATCAATGTCAATTCAGACCAAGTTAAAAATACATTTATGTATTATATAGAATATTAATATGTTCATTAACTACAAATCAATGTCAATTTATGTAGTTACTTTTGAAGTCGAAAAACAAAGGATTTATAGATAGATATAATTGCTTGATTATATAACATCTTTGGCTTATTTTATTTTTATATTTGTATATATGAAAAAAAATCACTTAAATTGAGATTTAAGGTGTTTGGCTATAAAGAAAAGTAATTTTTTAGCATTAGCTGAAACTTATTTTAGAAAAAAGTAACAATTTGGCCAAACAAATTCTTATTTCATGTTAAAATTTCTAAGAGGACAAACTATTATGAATAGCCAAAATATCTTGAGACAAAAACAAAAAAAGTTCCTCTGATTTATTTGAGCCAAATTAAATAATTTCTGTCGAAGCTTAATTATCCAATTAGAACAAAAGAAAAGCATGTGTTTTTTTCTGAAAACAAAATCTTGTAGTCAAAGATTACATATCCAACAATAATAACTTTGTGGTATATTCATTGAACATCATTAATTATAATTATTAGTAATTTATAAACCCCTTTAATTAGGACAAATTAATCATAAAACATTAGTAGGACTTACTGATCTACAAACAATGCATGCATTTTTTTCATAATATGTAGCAAAAGATTTTGCTTGTCTTTTTTATCACAAAACCATGTGATTATCAGAACCTGTTTAATTACAAACAAAAAAAAAACATCAAGATATATAATTTTGAATTATGATCTTATCTTGTGTCTAGTTTTTGTCTTAAAACCTTATTTAAAATCGTTAATTATTATAATTAGTAACAAGTAACAACAAACATCTGGCATTGCCCCCCCTCGTGCGGTGCTGCATACGCCAAAATTTAATGTTGTGAAAAATCGAAACACAAATCATAGAGAAAATAAACTTTAATTGCCTTTATTTCATTTTAAAATATTTATTTATGAGATTATTGGTGTTTGAATTTTTTCTTAGAAAAAAACTACATATTTTTAAGTAATAGCACAAGTTGAGCAAAATATAAATTTTTACTCTAAAATTGATAAAAGTATTGTTTAAGTTGATGAGGCTAAACACAAACGGCCACACTCCAAAATACTTCTTGAAAAAACAATTTTCATAAGAACATTTCAAAATAAGCAAATTTTAAGAATTTTACCAAACACACCGACTATAAATTTTATGCACTAACATAAATAAAGAGAAAATGGCCAAAAGTCCCCCTAACCTATAGCCGGATTTTCAACTACACACTCATACTTTACGGGGGTCCTATTACCCCCCTGAACACTTTTTTTTACTAATTTTCTCACCCTTATTTGTTGACATGTCCAAGAAGGTGAGACCAACTCCCTCAGGCGCGTAAGAACAGAAAGTAAAACGTTAAAAGCTGAAGAAAACTACACGTGTGATTCCAAATCAGCTATATTAATTCTCCAACGGTATAATCTCATATCTCCCAAAATCAAACTTTCTTTTTCTTCCTCTTTTTCTCAATTCTTCTAATAGTTGACAAATCTCCAACAGTATATTCCTTCATTCTCTCCCAAATAAGCTTGAAACTTGAATTTACTTGTCCAAAGAATTCAACTGTAGTTTCAATTTCGAAAAATCTTGAAGCTTTAGGGCATGTAATTTCTCTAATTTCATAGTTAGGGTTCAAAAATTTTCTTCAAATTCATCGGTTTTTTTTTTGCTTTGTTAGGGTAAATAATGGCAAATGTGGACTTGAATAAGCTTTGTATGGAAGAATCAGACCCAATGCTCAAAGCCGTTGTGCAGTGCAAACATGGCATTTTACTGCATATGCAAACTTCTTGGTCGAAGTCAAATCCCGGAAGGCAGTTTTGGTCCTGCCCCTACTATGGTGTATGTGATTCCTCTTCTTCTATTATTTATTTCGTTGAATTTAATTGATGTTAATGTACTAATTTGATATTTCAGTCTAAGAATTGTAAGTTTTTTCGATGGAGAGACAAAGAAGAAGTCAACCCATGATCAAAATTTATTCTCCCAAAATTGGTGAACAAAATCAAAGAGTTGGAAGAAGAAGTTTTGAGGATGCAGACACAAATAATCAGCAAGTGATCGACAATAATAATGGTGTAGGTTCTATTGGAAGGTGTAGGTTCTATTGGAAGATCATTTTGTGTGTTTTGATTTGTGTTGTTGCTATGTTTATCAACAACCTATTTCAAAGTAGTGAATCAAGTATTGATCTAGTTGAATGGGCATAACAAAGAATTAGGTTTTGCTTTGTCATAATAAGGTACCTTATGTTTAGATTTTGATGTAATAAGGAATTTTGTTTTTCTTGTAATGCTTTGTATTTATGTCTCTATTGATGTCAATGAAGATTCCAACGGATGATTGTGCAATTGTAAAATAGTTATTCAAGCAAACAAGAAAATAGTAGAATGCTTTAATATATCATTTAGTCACAACCCAAAAACAAAAGGCATAGAGAAAATATTGTCATAGAATGTCATTGACAACCCAAAACGAAAACAGAAGTCGTTTGATACAATGCATCAACATTCAACATAAAAAACTAAAGGGATAGAGAAAATATTGTCAGCCACAACGCCCAAAACAAAAACAGAATTTGTTTGGTACTAATACATCAATATTCTACATCAAAAACAAAAGGCTTAAAACAATGCTGCAATACTACATTTTCCATGGCTCCTTGGATTGACTTGGATTGTTTGAACTACTTCCTTTTGGTTTTTTTCTTTGTTGCTCACTCATTTCTTGAAGTTTTCTTGTTGATATTGCAGATTTTCCTTTCCATTTAAGCTTGCTTGCAGTACTTGGTTTGAAACAAATATCACCAGTTATGTTAGCTGATCTTGTCACTTTGGTTGCACCAGTAGAGAGTAACTTAAAGCTTGGCATGTTAGGCTGCACCCAATTTATGAAAAATAATTAGTAGCAAAAACTTAATTTGTGAAGATAATTGATATAATTAGTAGCAAATACTCACATTAAATGCTTTGAATCCATTTTCTGCTTGAAACACACTCATTCCCATGATTGATGATCTTTTGTATGGGATTGTGCTTTCACTTCCCCTGTCCCTTCCTCTTTTACTAGTAGTTGGCAATGAAGTAAGTGGTGTTGGATGTTCAAGATATGAAGGATGTGCGGGAGGTGTTTTTCTTGGTCTTCCTCTTTTACTAGTAATTGGCAATGAAGTAGTTGGTGCTGGAGGTGCTAGATGTTCAAGATATGCAGGATGTGCATGAAGTGTTTTTATTGGTCTTCCTTTTTTACTAGTTGTAGGCAAGGAAGTTGCAGTAGGTGGAGGAGGAGCACTAAGTATTGGATATGTAAGAGGTGTTGGAGGTGCAATACGTGCTTTTCTTGGTATTCCTCTTCTCTTTTTTGCTGGAGGCTCACCTTCTGTTGATGGATTCTAAATATACAAAGAAGAAGTTAGAGAATGATTATAGTTAATATCAATACAAGTAAAAATATTACCTTTGGTCTGCCTCTTCCCCTGCCTAAACCTCATGTTTTGCCTCTTCCCCTATCTGAACTTGATGTGCTTCCTCTTCCATTACCTGAACCTGATGGTTCCTCCCTTGTTGATGATTGAACATTTTGTGGACAACCTCTCTTGTTATGATCTCTACCATTACAATTACTGCAGGTCATGACAAGTTCAGTTCTAGGCAACTTTCCTGATTTCTTTGTTTCTCCAGGTTCTTTCCTTCTAAGCTTACTTGGCCTTTTAGGCATGTTTTTAGTTTCAGGTGGTGCAACTATTGGATTAATAGATATAGGCCATATTTTTATGTTTGTGATTGGTTAAAGAACATTAGCATAGGTTCTCAAGTAAGTTTCCTTCCTATAGCAGCTATCAATATAGTCAACAGGATCACATTTCTTGAAGTATATTCCAGCCACAACATGTGCACATAGTATGCCCTTTAATTGCCATACCCTACAGCTACAAGTTCTCCTGCCAAGATCCACAATGTGTTGACATAGTCCCTTTCTCACTTCAAACCCAACAACTCCATTAAATTCAATACTACAATTCATTGACCTGTCAATATTTTCTTGTAGTACCTTCAAAGCCATTGGAGAGAAGTTGCACTTCCAAGTATTTGTAAACTCCCTTAAATTACCTATTTTTGTCATCATCGTCACTCTAATCTCTTTAACCATAGTAATAATTGTCTTATGCCTTGCTGTCAATATCCATACATTAACACACTCAGACATGTTATTATCTACAGACACACATTTTACTCTAATATTGAAGTAAACCTTACACCAGTACTCTATGTTGTAGTACATTAAGACATCCATCATTTTTTTTGGACCAAGACACTTCATCTTCTCCACATTTTCTTAATTGAGACTCAAAAATATTGTTGGTAATCCTTCAGAATTGTTGTCTTCTTTAGAGGCCTCTCCAGTCCTTAGCCCAGTTAGCTAAGATGTGTCCAGCACAAATTCTATGTTCTGCAGCAGGCAATAAATCTTCAATGGCCGCAGAAAATCCCTATAAATATATGTAGTTATGTTATAATAACACATGCAATATTAAAACTAATAAATACAAATAAAAAAAATAAAAGTACACAGACTTTTTGCATATCTGTAATCAAGGTGAGATCTCCACCATCCCTCAGTCCCATATCAGTCTTTAATAGCTTGATAAACCAAGCCCATGTATTTTTGTTCTCATACTCAACCACTGCCCAAGCTAGTGGCAACATCTGGTTATTACCATTCTTGACAACAGCAACTAACAACTGCCCTTTACAAACCACTTTAAGGAAACAACCATCTAAACATGTGCATTTCCTACAATTCAAGAATGTCTTCTTCAATGAATCAAAACAGATATAAAAGCTTTTAAAAACAAGTCTATCAAGTGCATCAGGTTCATCCAATTTAACAACATAAGTGGTTCCTGGATTGGTCTTTAATAGTTCATCCTTGTAGTCAAGAATTCTTCCAAATTCAACAATATGATCACCCATAATATCTTTCAACATCTTAGCTCTTGCTCTCCTAACAGTATTCTTGCCAACATGAACTTTAAGCTTCTTTCTAATCAGGTCTTGCAACTTCAAAACTCTTATACTTGGATGCTCAAGGATTCTTTGTCTAAAGACTGTAGATATGTACTTTGCATTACACAAATAATTTATGGTTGTTGAATTACAAGTATGCTTTGGATTGTAAGTCTTAATCATGAAATCATTTATTGTGTTGTCAAGACATGCATACAAAAGCCATGGACAACTATCCTTGCACCTAACTCTAACTCTTTTTTGCTCATTCACCCACTTCTCTACCTGAACTCTTCTTTGGACATCATATTTAGTTACTGCTCTTCTAAATTTATTCACATTTGAAAAGACCATACCCAACTGCCATACAACTTTCTTAGCAGTAGGATTATGAACAATTTTTTTTTTGTGTTTTTCCTTCTTGATATATTTACCCTTCTAGGTAAATTAACCCAACCAGAATCAGAACTGTCTATATCAGAATTGTATTCATCATCATCACAACACTCAACTCCATCTATTTCAAAACTGTCAGCATCAGAACTTGGATAGTATGGCTCATCACCTCCTAACCTTCCTTCAACACTTATTTTTCATGTTTCAGTTTCATCAAAACCTAAATCTGGTCCAGCTTCACCTACTGGTACCTCTTCAGTGTCAGCTTGTACTCTCTCATTTCTTTTTCTCTTTTGAAAAGTCATCTTTTTAGCCCTCAACTCCCTAACCTCCTCATGCACATCACTATCATAATTCTCATCATCATCTCCATTTAATTCACCTTCAGTATCAACACTCTTTTCAGTTGAGTAATCAGAACCATCTTCTTTCACTAAATCAAATCCAATTGGACCTACATCTATATCATTAAGATCTACAGTATTTGGATCTACACTAACAAGATCTACAGTAGCTAGATCTGTATCTGTACTAGCAGGATCTGTAGTAGCAGAATTTGTAGTATTGATTAGAGTTGAGGTGGAAGATGCTTTAGCAGCAGTAGCATCTGTAGTTTGAGGTGTTGTAGTAAAAGGGTCCTCACCAGATAAAGTTTCATCACCAACCACAATGTTTGGACCACAATTTGGTTCTGCCCCTTTATTGAAAGTTGAACCAGATTCCTCCCTATCCTCATGGCTAACATTTTCTAATAAAATAAGGTCGAGGTCCATAACTGCTTCATCAATCATGTGTTTCACATATATCTCCACAATATCTCCATCTTCCAAAGAACAACATAGGTCTAAAATATCTATATCATTGTCTATATCTTCCAAAATGCCACTGTCAGGGGGTTTAATA
This sequence comes from Solanum raphanifolium, assembly GCA_036250405.1. Classification (NCBI taxonomy): domain Eukaryota; kingdom Viridiplantae; phylum Streptophyta; class Magnoliopsida; order Solanales; family Solanaceae; genus Solanum; species Solanum raphanifolium. The sequence goes on along the minus strand of JAJOOE010013050.1, from coordinate 28,129 downwards.
CTAAATGTGCAAGTTGTGGTGTATCCGAATTCTTTAATGTAACCTCTTAATTCAAAATAGGACATCTTATCCACATCAACATCTAAAATTTATGTAACTTGCCCACCCGTATATATTGGTTGTCCACTACTTAAATCTAACACCCCACTATGATATCAGCTTAAGGTAACCAAGGTGAACCCACTCATCTCCTACCTGAATGGAATGAAAGAACAGAGAATATTTAAACTACACATTGTATATTAAACACACTCCATAGGTAAATATGAACATATCATCATTATAAGAACGAAAATTGTAAACTTACTATGCCATAGTATCATATCATTACAAACATATATAACATTAAACGAGAAGGGAAACACTACATGGCTAACAATATGAAGATAATATGGTATAAATTGAACAATGAAATGCTATTTTACCAAAATCCAGTTATTGCTCTTCATTTTTTTGTCAATTTCATAACCCTAATCAAACACAATAATCAATATCGTTCAAAATCGCTAGTAAAGAACTAAAAGAACTAACCTTTACTTAGAGAAAACTTTGACCCAACAAACGAAAAAAGCTAAACGAACCTTCCCCAACCTTTCCAGCAAACTTCGATTGGAACGAAATCTCAGATCGAAGAGAATAGGGTGAATTTGGTCAGATCGAAAAAAGGTTAGGGTTTAGAGAATGAAAGAGGAAAAATGAAAAGATAAAGGAAAATTCGTGGGTTCTAGAGTCCAGTCATTATGTGGCAGCGCGTGTAAACAAACATTTAATTATATCTGATTTATGTGGACATGTCAGTAAATAAGGGTGAGAAAATTAGTAAAAAAAAATGTTTAGAGGGGTAATAGGACCCCGTAAAGTATGAGTGTGTAGTTGGGAATCCAACTATAGGTTAGAGGGGCTTTTGGCCATTTTCTCCATAAATAAATGTATGTGCTTACACAATAAAATTACATTAAACCAATGACCTTCAATAAGTTAAACTATATTAATGAAAGATACCTATATGAGTTGTACTGGAATTGTTGAGATATCTCCCTCCTTTCTAGAGATATCGAGAATACAAAAATAAAAATATTGAGACTGTCATCCTAAAAAATAGACCTTTTAATGTGTGATTCAAATTTAATTAAATTTCAATGTGAATATCAAACGTAGAACAAGAAAAGAAAACTTTACTTAAAAGATAAAAATGTGTGAAATTTTTTATTGTTGTTTTGAAATAAGATATATGCGCATGGAGTGGTGTCAACTTCTTGGTGATTATAAAATATGGTGTAACATGTTTAATTACCCGAGATTGTCGTGCTTAATCCAACTTGATTAACGTAAAAGCCAAAAAGGATAAAAAGATTCTTCAAGAAAGCACAAATTAAATTAAACAACCAACATAAAACATTTGTTAATGGGTTTAAAGTTAAAAATATACGCATGTCACCTCTCTACCACTCAAAACTATCCATGCAATTTATACTTTAATGTTGTTTTAATTTTCTTCTTATTACCTAACCACTCTCTCTTTTAGTTTTATCTGCTGAGTCGAGGATCAATTGAAAATATTCTTTATTTTTAAGGTAAGAATAGAGTTATTTTATAATTATATTGAATATATTATTATTGTCGTTTTATGTGAAATTTGTCGTTTGTATCCAAATTCTCTTAACTTTACCAAATCCTTTTACAGGCTGCGATTTTTAAGACAAACACCAAAACAAAATAGGGAAAAAAACAACAATAAAAAGGCATGCACACGAACAATTGACAGTTCAAAGTCCATAATTTCACCCACAAAAAAAAAATCTGTATAAATACAACTAAATCTTATCCGAAACATATTTTATTTCTTTAATTTATTAATTTAATAGAGGGTAAAAAAGAATCACATGGTCACAATAAGAGTATAATTCCCTTCTTCCAATTTGCTATACTGCCAAAGAAAAAACAAAGTTCCTAACCTAATGTTTTAAAATTTTGAAGTACTAATTTGTGTACCTAATTTAGCGAACCAAGATTTGAAGACTTTGAGTACATCAGATACGGTCTCTAAGCTAAATTTAAAATAAATATAATGAAGCGCTAACTGGATTGAAACCCTAGTCTCGTGGTTGGTTCGTCTGCAGTGCCTTGTACCAGCAGCACAAGAACAATCTTATGCCCCTTATGGGTGCACTGTTAATTATATCCTAATTTCTGTCAGTTTCTCAAGATAAATATACATGTATATACATAAATTTTCCGAAGTTAATGGATGCACATGCACCTTTACTAGCAAAGGTGGGTTCGCCTCTGAACACACCCTCCCTCTCGATATATTCTATACATCCACCACTCTCTCTATGTTTCTTGAGATGTTAGACGATTTTTTTGTTTGTACATCAATTAATAAGAATAATGTGATAAAATATTACTCATAATATTCTATTTTATGTGACATTTTTTATTAATCTCTTAAAAAATGTCATCTTACTATAATTAGAAATAATTTAACTTATAAATTCCCCTTCACCGTAAATGAAATGACAGTCAACCACATAAATATTTAAAATTGGTTTTAAACCACAAGTTTTGAAAACGTCTTTTTTTTAACAACATGCAAGTTAAAAAAATATCACATAAAATAAGACAGAAAGTAATTACTGATTTATTAAGATACCTATAAAATAATGACAATTAAAAGTAAACGAAATGAATAAGTACAAAATATAGCCGTGATTAGATCACGGAACCGCAAAATACGGCTAATCTAGTCAACATAACGCCCACGGTTTTTTACTTATTTTTCACTGTAATTTTCCATTTAAAAATACAACTGGGCCGTGCAATAACGGGCCCATGTGGGTCCATAAGAGGCCCGTGATTACTGTTCACTATACAACTAAGCTTCTACGAACCTAGACATTCTAACTCAAAAGGCAAAAATAATATTCTTACAAAATAGCTAGCTACTTGAGCTAATATCATACTCAAAAAAATTGCTTATTGGTCCATTTGAAATAAACCGAGACGGAATCAAGGTGGCAGAAGGGGTTCATCTAAAGCTTCTTCGTTAAAACAATCCATTGTATAGAAAATGTTTAATATGATATCTATGTGTGTATATATATTGTTAACTGAACACTTTCGGCTCGATTTGAGAATCTATTTTGAGTCTGTTTGATGAAAATTCTAACTTCGATATCGTGGATGAGATGGGTCCCACCTTACAAGAGAGCAAATGGGAGGTTGATGAGTTCCAAGAAGGGTGCCATGTCAGCTTCTGGAACTTACGTGAGATAACGGTATTCTTGAAAAGTGGACTCTTTGTTGCCATGTCATCAATCTGGATTTTTTTTATATCCAGCAATTAAATAGCTGCTTGGCTTTTTATTTGGATCCCACGTTATTTTTAATTTGTTTATTTGAATCCCACTTATATTTCACTTTTTTGTTCTACTAGGCAGGCAACACTAAAATATTAGAAGTAGACTGCAGGAAGAACGTTCGATATTCGATTCAATATTTTAAAATTTAAATTTCAATTATCGAGTATTGAACATTTAAATTCGATTAGATAAATTAAATTTTGGTACAATAATTTAGTAATTGTGTATCGAATAAAAATATATTTTAACAAAATATTTTTAGTATTTACTAACATTTAACATGTTAGTTATTAGAGAAATCACTTAGATCTTCACTCTCAAACTCCAACATTATGGATTGAATTTGTCGGCACACATATCAATCATAATTACTTAGCAGGGGGGTTGTTTGATATTCTATTCGGTATTTTTAAAGTTTAGTTTCAATAATTCGATAATTATAAGTAGATATTAAAAATCGAACTTTTAAAGTTTGATATGATGTTATTCTAATCAAACTTAGATAGGAAAAATGATTTGGTAATCCCTAGCTTAAATTTACCAAACTTATTAAAATTATGTAGTTTTTGGTCGCAATCTTATCAAGAACACTACTATCTACAAACATAAAAATACGAAAGTGTAATCTATAAAGAGAAAATTGAATGAATATTCATGCACTTAAACCAGAGATCCCAAAATGATTTACACACAAATTGGCAATACCCTTCAAAATCTTAACATATATTCCCAAATCCATTTTAATATATTTGCCTATACCCCTCAATAATTCATAAAAGTGTAGTATTTATGTCTCAAACAAAAACATTTTTTTAAAATTTTAGTCACGATTTGATTCATTGGAAAGGATTAATTAATCTATAAATGAGTATGTGCATGTTGAGGGGAAATGTATTTTAAATTTAGAAAATATTAATGTTGTTAGTTTGGAGGTATATTTGCACAAAACATTGAACATTGTTGGATAAAAAAATGAATAATAAAATAAAATTGTTGGATAAATGAAGAGTGATACTTTAAATAAAATAAAATTAGAGCAAGTGGGGGTATTTATGCAGTTAAAGACTTTTTGGGGGGATGAATTTGTACCTTTTTAAAGCATGCGGGACCATAATTTGTTTCCTACTAGCCCTTCTTGATACTTTTTATTATTACAATTTTGTCCCAATTAATTTGAGATATCCAAAAATCTATGACAAAAATTCATTACTTAATAAGATAAGCAAAAAACTTATGCATTATTAATTTCGATTTTTGGATGCTTAAAATACATACCACATGTTAAGGTATTTGTGTTCAAAGGATCAAAAATATGGTCAAATCTCTATGTTACGATATCGTTTATTCAAGTATTTTTTGGTTGTTGTAGATAAATGCTATTATATAAACTACTAAAAATTAATGAAATGATCCACATCAGACGAGATGAGATTCGTAGACTCCTTGTAAGGCCTAAACAATTCTCCTCCATTTGAGCTAGCTTTTGAATATGAAATAAGCTCAAAAACTAATTTTATATTGTATTAGAGTCAATGTTATTGTATCCGGTATGATGTTCATACACTATGTGAGGGTTGTGAATATACTCTTGATAAATGATTGTAGACGTTCCAGCCTGAATAATTAATTAATTATAAAGAAATGTTATTATAAAGAATGATCATTATAGAGAGATTTGACGGCATAACTTAAAATAAAATTGGAGAAGAGAGTGAGGGAACCAATCATATTTGAGCTAAAAAATATATTTAGAATTTGAAAAGATGGGCTATGATATAATAATAGATTAGGAGAAACATATTTTGGAAGTTAGCTTAAAATTGTTAAGGAAATTAACAAAGGGAAAATGGGCCATCCTTGCACATGGGTAATGGTCAGATATGGAGAACCAAAAATATTTATATTATGCATTCATAGAAATGTAAAAATACTCAATTTTCTTTTAATTTATTTTCAATAATAAAGTAAAAATGAGTATGATATTTAAAGTAGAACATGAACATGTTGTTGTATATATATATGTCCATTGTCCAACAACCAATTACATATTTATTTAATAAAAAATAAATATGTAAATTATTTATTGGATAAATAGCATTTTTGGTCCCTATATTATTACCTAGTTCTGATTTGAGTTCTCGTATTATTTCACTAAGCGTATTAGACCTTCAATTAATATAAAGGGTGTGATTTTGATCCCTAATACTATCAGAGGTTAAAAACTTAACATAATCACATATCAAAAAATAAATATACAAAAAGTAAAAAAAAAAAAAAACATAGGCTAAAAATCTCCTATGTTTGCTCGTCTTTTTCAGTTATTTATTTTCTTATTATTTATTCGGATAAATTTTTAACATGCGTTAGTATTAGGGATCAAAATCAAACATTAACATTAATTAAAGGTTTAATGTGGTTAGTTAAATAACATGAGGACTAAAACTAGGATAAAGTAAATATCATTTACCCTTATTTATTAAATAAATTGTGAATATAAATTTTAAATATGTACATAAACTCTAAAATTTGTATCAACTAACAATATAGTATATACTCCATGATTTACATGTTGGAGTAAGAAGATAAAGTGTAAATAAATTTGTTAGAATGGCGTGTATTGATTGAGTGAATGAATTGTTGTCTTCTTATATTATATGGTATTTTATTAATTGATATGAACTAATTTTAGTTGAGTTAATACCAATTAATGTACATTTCTTTTAACGATATCAAAGTAGACATGCATAATACTCTTGTTTCTTGTATTCACTTAGTGTGGTTGGTGTTGGATTTTAAAGATGTGAATAGGAAATGAAGGTTTGTTACTCTCCTAAAGGGTTGTGATTTTTACGAAGGATTGTGACCTTTAAGAAAAGTTGTGTCTTTCTACAGGGTTGTGGCCATTCGAATGGTTGTCTATTTTCCAAAGAGTTGTGCCCTTTCTAATAAGGTACAATTAACACTTTTTCATGCTATCATTTGCTGTCTATAAATAGAGAGGTTTCTCTCATTTTTCAGCATCAAATTCTTCCCTTCTTCTACATACATTTCTTACAAATAAAATCGATTGATTGTGTCTGTGTGTGATCTCGTTGCTGTCTTTTTGAATTCGTTGAAATTATCAAAGTTTGAGGTATCTCTACTTCTTTAATGGTCAATCCGTTTATCTTGGGAGGAGTTATCTACAACCTCGAATATTTGAGGGGATTAAATTTCTAAAGGAAACACAGTGGGTTTTGTGAACTCGATTAGTTCTTTTCATTTTTATTATTTTTGATTTGCTAATCTGAATACTAGGGACAACATTATTAATTTTGTGGTAATTATGAAGACGTGACATGTGAGAGGTCGACAATTCGTGCGTACGTTCAAAAAAAAAACACTTGGAAAGCACACGAACTCCACTATGCCTGTTCTCTACTGTCTTTTAGTTCCCTTAATTAGGATTCTAATCAACCCGCTAATTACCAAATTAATCTTAATTAAATAATAATGTTAATTTCACTTTCTTTAAAAATAAAATAAAATATTAGTTGTTGATATTGGTAGTGCAATTTTTATTTTGTAATAGCTGGTTTTAGGGAAAGATATATATATTTAGTTCAGTACTGTACCAAATGATTCTAGCAACAACCATATTGCTAATTAGAATATTTTTAATTTTTTTTTAATGTTTTGTTGATTCTGGAAATGTCAACTAGCGGCTTCGAATTAGGAGAAAATCAAAACTTAATTAATTAATTAGTGAAATTACTCATTTTTGTAATTTGTACTGTCTTTTGTTTTAAACTAATAGTTATAAGTTGGTAGGGCAGTCTTTTATTGAACTTAATTATTGAATTGGTCCAAACATAGAAAAATTGTACGAAGAAGTGCTTAAAAGTAAACATTACAAATATAAAGTGTTTAATGTTTGTAATAAATCAATAGGGGTATGATATGTATTTGCACAATATAGTTGTTTTTACGACATTAAATTACTTAATAATATTAGATAATATAATTTGATGTAACCATCGATAAGTTTTTACTTGTTTGATGTATGATATGATTAAAAATTTGAATTCCATCAAGGATGAACTTCTTAAGCTTATTTGGACGATTTAAGTGAATTTAGTTGATGTACTAAGTTCATTCACTATCTTCGAATTGAACTATATATAAAATATGGAAATAAGTAATATTTAGAAATGTATCAAGCTCGTGAATAATTTTTCCAAATAATTGTGACTGCACTTAATGAACTCCACACGTATTAAATTTATAATTTTAAATCTTGAGTAATTCTACTCTTTTTAAATATGAACGTCTAACTTCTTTCACTATTCAATTTACGTGTGTCATTCATCATTCTTACGATTTTCATGAATAGTTCTAAGGTCAAATTCATTATCAATATTTTTTTGTCAAATTTATCAATTGTTTATCATCAATTTCAATCTACTTATTCAAATATGTAACTGTCAGTTTACGTATAATGTAACAAAATTATTTTAACGCTATGTGCTTATCAGTTATTTCCAATCAAATAATTCAAACACTGACAAATTAAGTCAGTAAAAAGAACACTTATTTCAAAGTAAACTCCTATCCTCCATATTGATTGAAAAATGAAAAGACAACAAAACATAGAGGATTCGTGTGTGCTTAATTTTCCTTTATTTAGTTAACTGTCGATAAGTGGCTAATTAATATGTTTTTTTATTATTTTCTTGGAAAGATAAGGGATATGCATCTTTCATTAGATTACGTAAAACGTTTCAACAAAAAAATATATAATATATAGTTAAAGATTACGTAAAACATTATAGCCACATAATATTAACTAGTTGAGAGCTTCTAATTTATTTTTTAAAATTATACTAATTGACTTTGCTTCTCACGTTAGTTTTTGCTACTTCATAAAATTCCAGGGACGTCACCTCTGACATCTTCCTCGTATATCATTTAGAAAAGATTATACCGTAACAAAAGAAATATTTAGCGATAATTGAATTAATGTCATTATATTTAGAGTTGCAAAAACTTTTAGTGACATTTATGTAGAGGTATATTTATAAATATCCATATTATATTATAGCCATTAAATAAAATATAATCATATAATTGCCACAAAATGAATATGTATTATGATTTTAAAAAAGTTACTCCCTCTAACCCAATTTATGTGTCACTTTTCATTTTTGAAGAGTCAAAACAATTTAAGTTTGACCAGAAATTTATGCATGAAATCTTCAAATATTTTGAAATGAAATTTATATATTTATAAATTACGTAAAAGTACTATAAGTCATCATAATTAACAATTCAAAATATTTAAAAAGATATATGAAAAATTTACGGTCAAAGATAGACTCATATGAATCTCGAAATTCGAAAAGTGTCACATAAATTGAGACGGAGGGAGTATTTTATATATATGTGTATACTCAATACACCTTTTTGTTTTAACGAGGTATTAGTCATTTCTTTCTTTTTCGTCAATCACAATAATCTAATTAAAATGACACAAGTTTCCTAGATCCATGAAGAACATGTCCATCTATATAAGTCGGTATAGCTAAGCGCAAATCACATTTCACTTTTAATTTACACAATAAAATTATAAAAAATCCACATCGAACGTATTCTATGTGTCTATTTCCATTTAGCTAACAAAATCATAACTATACAAGTTCCGTTTAAAAGATAAAGATCAATATAAGGTATGGTATGAACAAGTGTGTAAATATACCTCTTCAAAATATAAAACGATTTCAAAAGAAAAAAATTAATGTCAAAATTGCCTATTAGAGAAACTTCAACGCCGAAATTGAGTAACCCAAAAAACTTTCCATGCCAAAATTGCAAATTACAAAAATTAAGTGGCAAAAGTCGTAAAATTCCCTAAATTAGAAATAATGGCAAATCTCGTAAATTAATCAATAATCAAGGGTTATTAATTAAATCAAACTTTTATATAAACCCGCGCATCTCCAATCTGAAAATCCTGGAAAATAAAACCTTTACAATATTTTCCTTCTAAAAACAGCATCAAAACGACCATCAATTATCCTCAAAACGACAACAAAAAACAAAAAAACAAATTTTCCTTCATACTTTCTCGAGAAAAAAAAATGTCTGCTTGTAGTAAAATCCGATACATTGTTCGACTCCGTCAAATGTTACGACGATGGAGGAAGAAGGCCGCGATAACTGCTCGTTGTCGCGTACCGTCTGATGTACCCTCCGGACATATAGCAGTCACAGTAGGCACTGATTGTAAGAGATTTGTGGTGCGAGCGACGTATCTGAACCACCCACTGTTCAAAAAATTGCTAGCACGCGCTGAGGAGGAGTTTGGTTTTTCAAATTCTGGTCCGTTATATATTCCCTGCGATGAATCATTGTTCGAGGAAATATTATGTTACATAGCTCGCTACGAATCTGATAAAAACAACGTTGGATGTTTCATCAATTTCGAAGATTTTCAAAGATATTGTCATGTTGGTATTCGAAGTAACCTCGATTTCTGGGCTGATTCCAGACCTCTTTTGAATGGAATCTCCGATAAATCCATTTGGTAATATTGAAATTTCGAGAGTCAATCAAAAAAAAAATTGACCGAAATTTCATTATATGAGAAGAATAAAAAAATAAAAAGATGGTGATGATTTTGATCCGGGTTCGACTCGTCCGAGTTAGTTCGCCTGCACAGTTAACTCGCTTGACTCGGTTGGTTGATGAGTTTTTATTTTTTCTTTTACTAATTGAGGGAATTATTCTTTTGCTTATCGAAAATAAAATTTACTGGTAAGTTTAAAGGTTTGTTGATCGTGTACTAAATTGTTGCATTATTAGTGTAATTTTATCTTGTTATAATAGTTAACTTGTTTTATTTTTCACGTTATTAGTTCGCTTTTCATGAACAGTTATTTACAGTTATCTTTTAATGATCAGATCAAGTAAAAGATAAATGTAAATAATTGTTCGTGTTTTGTGGAATTAGTAACATGAGTTATAAAATAATTAATTTATTATAGCAAGGAAATTTATACTGATAGTGTAAGAATTATTTACACGATTAGTAAAAAAAAAAGTTAAATCCTTTTTTATATACATTTTTTACGATGAATTGAGGTGGAATGATTGGGTCACGAGTCAAGTATACTCCGGAGAATGTGATTGGAGATGGCAAAACGGTGGGCGGGTCGTTTTTTACCACTGAGTCGTCCCGGGTTCGACTCGGAGTGAAATTCAACAACACAGAGACAAATTAATAAGTACTGTGATTACTCCTATTAATTAATGGATTATCGCTATTAGCTTATTGTAAATTTTTATTTTTGTGTAACATGATTATTGTTGATTGATGAATCAAAAAATGTAGAGAAAATTTATTCAAACTCTTAAATTATCAGTTTCCGTGTATCATGTTTAAGATCACAATAATTGAAGGATATTTTAATACGTTCTAAAACTCTGTATCAAGTTAAAGTCAGACACAATTTTTAAACTAAGACAAATAAATTGAGACGAGTTTTGTTTATATATAGTGTGGAATAATTGAGGCGTAACGTGCAGGTCGTTGTGAGAGTTATAATGATAACATCCCCATGTGACAAACTACAGTACTCTCTCACGTACCACGTACTATATTATTTGTGTTGGTGTGGGGGTTGGAAATGATGTTTTTTGTTTGATCTATTCCTATGTTTTGTCAAATCACATGAAACTCTAACAACTTCTACTTTGAATAGCATGCAATAGTACCTACTTATTTTGCATGAGTATAACTAGCTGAGTGAGTATTTATGGTCGAATTCATAGCTCGTTTTAATTATTGAGTTTATGGCGAAAAATTTATATATCATGTTATTGGAACCATTCTTTTGAAGAGTGATAACATGGAACATCTATTAAGTAATTGAACCTAGCAAAATGAAAGCACTTATTCTTTATTTTGTCATCATTGTAGTGTTTTCATTTTTGCTTAATGCTTACCAACCATGCTATTTATTTTAGGGCTCAATTAATTTGAATTCACGTTGCATAAGGTCATGACCTTATTTAGGCACATCTCGCTAGCTATAGCGAATTGGATTTTCTTATATTTTAAGGACTCGAGCTCGAAATCTCATATTTAAGAATAAAGATATCATATTCATTTTGATGATACCATTATTGGTTATTGGGCTTGACTGACATACTGGCAAATAGGAAGAATCAATGGAAAGAAAAAGAAAAGAACATTTGTTTTTTTGAAAAATATATATTAGGTCTTAAAAGGAAGGCTAGTGATTGAACATTAATGATGATGTTAGTTTTGGAATAATTTCTAATATTCTTTTCAGAAAAGAAATATGAAGCTGCCAAATAAGATACAGCTCATATTTGGGACTTTTTGACTTTAAATTCAAATTAATCCTTTTGACTTGTTCTTCTAGTTCAACTTCTTTGTTATAATACTTAATCGAAATACTTGCATGATTTGATTTTCAAATGGGCTGGTCTTAAATTTCTAATAATCGAACTTATGTCTAGTAGGACATGAGTTTTTTCAAGGCGTAGAATATAACTAGTGAAATATTATGCCCCCGCAAAAAAGTTGTTCGCCCTGATTAATGGTCCAGCCTAGGAAAACATGGGCCTTAATAGCTAAATGGGCCTTAATGGGCCACACCCATAAAAACAGGAACATACTTAGGCATTACCAGTTGAATGGGCCTGAACCAGAAATACATGAACTTACATGGGCATTATAAGCTCAATGGGCCTGACCCAGAAAGACATTAACAACTTGTATGTTTACATGTAATATCTCTAGAGTGTGGCAAGTACAAATAGACGATTTGAAACGCGCTATTTAAGAAATAGATGTACAGTATGATAACCGAAACACTCAGAATAAATAGAACATTTCATAAAGGATGAACATACTCTTGTCTGAAGTTTGTCGAGTTGATAATTGGTTATAATTTAAATACTTCTGTGAAAAGTGGCTATGCGGTGCAATTGTTGCCTCTAGAATGGAGTAAAACATAAGCAATTACAAAGATTTGTGCTGGTCCATTTCTGTTAGTCATCAAACTTTCTAAAATAGCCACAAAAGCCCATCTATAAGTATTCTACCATAATTTGAGTCTTCCTTTAGTTTAAGGCCATTTGCTCCTTGGGCTTTAACATTAACATTGTTGATGACTAATCCATTATATATCAAAAATGGGTTGATCATTATATTTTCCGGTGGGCATAAGTTTATAATTTCTTGGCATAATATACACAAGTTAAATAGTAAAAGACATAACAAAATATGTCGTACTACATAAATTCATTTCTACATAACTTAAGTCGACCAGAAGCCACTCTACAAGGAACCCACTTCGGATTCCTTATTCCATTTTTTTATCCTTTTAAGGCGGTCCCTTAGATCAAGCTCGTCTATCTAATTTTCGGACCGAGGCAAAAAAAAAGATTCAAAAGTGGAAGGTAAGCACACGTGATTGTATGGTCAAAAGAATGGAGCACATGTGAACCACTTATAAATAGTTATTAGTTTAGTGCCCATTTATGCATCTATCAACATTATAATAAAAGGCTGCCAATATTTTTGGAGTTATGTTTCTTTTTTGGTCTGCCAAAACTCAAAAGAAGCAACAAAACGAAATCTAAAACATAACAAGAATTTCCACAAATCAATTTATTGATGATTTCTGCAATTCTGTGGTCCTCTTCTTAACCTACTTGTATTTGGCACCACTCTACTACTCATTTAAAGCCACTCAAAAAGCATATAGGACGTATCCAAAAAATAATTATATTTTTTTCCGTATAAATAATGTAATGTATGATCGAATCCAGGTTGAATGTCAATATATACTTCTGAATGATCGAAAAATCAAAAGAGATATTGATATAATGCAGGATAAAATTGTACTATTAAACTTTTAATCAGTTAATAACATGCTAATTGTCTGGTTATTACTATATGTGAAGTACATATTATATGCTTGAAGCAATCACGGCGCTTAAAAATGAGATTAATTAATTAGACTATAGGGTAACAAGATTTTATAATAGTAACTTCATTTAATTTTAATTAAAAGTGTTTAGTCTCTTTAATTAGTGTGTCAAAATGGAATCATCTTTCCTTGAGAATGATGCAAAGTATACTAATCTGGAAAAGCCCAAAAGGCCTAGTTTTACAACTTTACATCAGATTCGATTTGTGTCAAGTCTCAAACTAAGAAAATTAAGGACTATAGTCTTTTATACTCCGTCTGTTCTAAAATAAGTGTTATTTTAGAAAAAAAAATCATTCATTTAAAAATTATAAATACAATATGATGTTTATTAAATTACCTCTATTTTATAAATGTTTCTTGAAAATTGAATATTGTTAAAATGATAGAGTATAAGAGTATATATTTTTGTCTTGAATTTTTATATATAATTTTTATCTTAACTATTTTGAAACAAAGGAAATAGTAACTAGTTCATTAAATGACCTACTTTGCCCAATCTATATAAAGAGAAGAATACTGAATAATAAATCACCAAATATATCCAATTGTAAACATTTGACCTTTTCTAAAATTATTTTCCATTTGATGTTCGGTGCTTATATTGGAGCTTTGATTAAATTCGAATCATACATTACAAGGCTCATTTGGTGATGATGCTTCCAACAAGATTTTCTCTATATTCAGGGCACGAACTCGAGACTTTTGATTAAGGATGGAATAATCTCACCACTACACCATGCACCACTACCTATCCAATTGTAAACATTTGACCTTTTCTAAAATTATTTTCCATTTGATATTCGGTGCTTATTTTAAAGATTTGATTAAATTCGAATCATACATTACAAGGCTCATTTGGCGATGATGCTTCCAACAAGATTTTCTCTATATTCAAGGCATGAACTCGAGACTTTTAATTAAGGATGGAGTAATCTCCCCACTACGCCATGCACCACTACCTATGATGGGCATAAATTTTTTTCGAGCCTGATTATAAGTGTGATAAGTGATTAGGGGTCCACGTTTGGCTCTTTGCTTATGAATTCGATAATTTTTTTGTAGTTTTGACTTAAATACACAGTTTAATTATCAAGAAACTATAATTACCATAACAAGGAATGATTTCTTTATTATTTTTAGAAAGTTATTAACAATAATCATGAGTCTCTAACGTTGCTGTCTTAATCACTCTTGGTCAGTGGTTATATTAACTAATCACAAATTTAATTACGACACGTGGCAACAAAATAGTGAGAAACAAGATAAAGAAGCAACAAGAGATATGACAAATGATTGTCTTAGATTATCATTAAACAGTGAAAGTTAGAGAAAAGAGAAAATTAATTACCACCAGATTAAAAGTACCAAAAGGCAAATCGAATCCTATGAAAAACACTATTAGTATATGGTTTAGGCATAACATAATCGAGTTAAAATATATAAATTCACCTAGGATAAAATTTAATATTCAATCAATTAAATATATGTTTTTTATCCATTACGTATAGAGAATACATTATATTTAGATTATTTTTCAATAAACTATATTACCAATCAAATACAGACTAAGTAACAATACAAATTAAACATAGCATTTAACAATCAAATATTAAAACAATTTATAATTATAATAATTTTTTAAATATTCACTAGAAAAGGTATAAAAATGCATATTATATGCATAGTCCAATATCATAAGAACAAAAAGAAAACTATGAACCCAATAAACTGAAAAGATTCAATAATATCAACTATTAGCGTAAATAGATTTTATATCATCAGATTATCTTTACCTATTATAACAAATAACAAATATATCTTATTTTCAAGATTGCAAAGTATATATTCTTTGATTTGGTAACAAATTGTTTTATTTATGATGTATAAAACTTAAAAGTATAAAATAAATTTACATTTATTATCACAAAAAAATTATTAGTATGGGGTTTTTGAGGTGGTGGATTAAAGCTGTCTATGTATTATGTTTTGTGGTCCCTAAAGAGCATAATTTTGGTTCCAATATTCTTCTTATCTCCTAATATGACAACTTTTAATTTCTTCTTTTTTTCCCTTTAGTTTATGGTTTGTGTGTCCATAATATATATATATTCTATTCTTTCGTATCAACAAAGCAAAGATTGATTTTTTCAACTATAGTGGAAAATTATTTTTTGGAAAAAGGAAGTCAGCTTCACTATTTGTAATCATTTTTATAAAGAGTCATCTATAAGTTTGAGGAGGCTAATTAAATTTCTATTATTAGAAATAAATTATTAATACATAATAAATTGTTTTTGGTATACCCATTTCATTTTCATAGGAAAATTATTAAGAATTGAGATTAGGTATATTGTGTGGCTTTAATTTGATATTTAATTCAAGAGTTTACACTAGTTGATTATTTTAAAATACAATTACTTATACCATATAAATCAGTAACCTAAAAAATAACCATTATTAATCTTATTTAATTATATTACATTGACATTACATATTTTATGTCCATCCTCCGTCAATTTTTTTATCTGTTCATACCTTGATTCTCATAAATCGTCATGTGTTTGGCCTTTATCGAAGCTACAATATGAGGGCAAAAAAGGCACTTATTCCAAACTACATAAATAATATTGACCAAATTTGTTTTTTTTTTAATAAATTAAAATAAAATCACATTAGTATATAGTAACTTGCTTGTTATTTAGTATACCGAGTAGTCTACATGCATGCATATTATAAATGTATATTAATTTTTAAAAAATTATGCCAGCTAAGAGTTAAAACAAATGAAATCACGAATTAGACAGACAAATATTATAATTAGGCAAAAGGATTAGGATATTTCATACGTATTTGTTTAGTATTTCGTCGTATCAAATGCACAATCCTATGATATATATTAGAAATTTATAATTGAACTGTCTTAATCGGTAATAGTGTTTTTAATTAATTATTCTTTTGTAATTTAGTTTAGTGATTGATTATATATGTCTCAACGTACGTACGTGGTCTTCAATACATGACCTAAATATATAATTCATCTTAAATTCTTAATCAAGGCATTTTAAAATAGACACAACTCGATTAATGAACTCACCAATCAAACTTTATATTAAGTTAAATTAATCAATAAATGTGACTAAATGATTTTTTTTTATAATAGTAGGTTAGTTGAGTACTTCCTCCGTTTAAAAAGAATGATCTAGTTTGACTTGACAGGTCAGAGTTTAAGAAAATTAAGAAAAAAAAATCAATCTTGTTTAACTAAATAAAGTTATGAAACAATATAACAATTGATATCAATCGTTATATTGAATTTTATTATTTAGCTATAAAATTTATCTAACCTGGGATCGTTACGATATTTTTAGTAGTGATTATGATTAAGACAAAACGATGGCTTAGTGGAGAGGTTAATATTCTTGTCAAATGGTTGGTGCGACAGATTAAACATTTGATAAGAACTATATGACTTGTCCAATTGTAAACAAAACTAGGATTAGGTGATTGAAAATTAATTATTGTACATACCTTATTATCATCAATTTTAATCACTGTCAACTGCTTTATGTGCACAAATTAAAGCACTTTCAAATTAGAGTTGTTAGCTAGCTTGTTGTTTGAGTTGATTGAGTGGCCTTAATTATTTGAATTAACATATAGTTTATCTCTAATATGGCAATTCTACTAACTTTATATTGAACTACACATAGATTAAGTATAAATAATGTCCTAGGCAACTCTTTAGGTTCTAATGTTAATTAATTAGTGTAACAATAATTGGATATGACTAAATAGAAATCAACTAAACAAACTAGCTAGCTTGACAAAACTTTTAGGTTAACAAACTTCTGAATTTGAGGTATGCATGATATCTTAGGTGAATTTCACATTGGAGTGCGAGAAGGAAATTATAAGTTTTATAAGGCACAACTTAAGTTAATATGATATAATATGTTTTTGGGATTTGATATAATTTGTGTGGATTTGCTTCTATAGCAAACAATACGTATCATGATGATAATTCTCAATAATGATATCATTTGGTAAAATAGTAACATACTGCGGTTTAGAAAGAATGTGGTGTACACTCAATCTTATTTCTTTCTTTATAGAACGGAGAAATTATTATCTATAAACCATCGATCAGGGAAAAAAAAACATCTATAGAAACGGCTAGATATGCAAAATGAAGAAACAAAGAGTACAAATAACACATAATTGTGTGGGGAAATACAAAAGGCTTTCAATGAAGTAGATGGCATGTCTAGTACTAAAATAGCTAAATTAATTAATTTTTTCCCATGTGGGAATTAAAGCAAGTCATGGGTGAATAATGCTTAAAGTTATTAATTAATAATAATTCTTTGAGCTAGCTTTTACCTTAATTTGGTTATATTTATGGTATAAAAGCACAGCCCCTCATCAATTGATGTCTTAATTTTATAAACATCCTATGATAAATAAATGAAAAAAATATATACTAATCATATTGAACAATGAATTATACGACAATTTAATTAGATAGATGCTATTTAGTGATGAATTAGTTAAAATTTATCGATAATTCTATAATAAATATCATACTATTCATGCTTTTACTCTTTATTCACATTAATAATTATTCATTATCGAATGTCATCAAAAGACCTAGCATTTTCTTTTTTCGATTTTGAATTTCCATACTAGATCTGATTAATTTAAATTCATAATGAAAAATTCACTTTAAAATATAAAGCCGCAAGTTTAAAACTATTAATTAAAATGAAGGAATTACTTATTATTTTATCAAAATCTTTGATGATATATACATGATATTCGACATTATAAAAGGTCAAACAAATTGATGTTTTTATGTTTTTTTACTATGTGAATATTATATAATATATAACCTAAGTTTTTTTAATATAATTGTAGCCTTTCATTTTCACCTTGTAATAAGGAATATGGTGTTGTTTTATTTTTACTCTACCGACGGATACCGACAAGGGCGTGTTTGGGTGATTTAAGAACTATCAAACACAGTTTATGAGGAACCTGGTCCTTTTCATTGGACACGTGTAATTGTAAGCTTTAATTGCGCTACTAAAGACCACACAACACAAATAACAAATGTGGCGTTTCGTCCCTAACTACAATATAGTACCTGTCGCTTTTTGTTTTTATTCGATGTTTGATATCACATTAAAATTTTATTTGATTTAAACTCGGGATATATAATATACTTACATTTTAATGTGAGCACTCTAGGACTTTTTACGCATCAATGAAGCTAAGTTCGAGATTTTTTATTTTTAATTCTTTTAACTACATACGATTTAACAGTGGCGTAGCCACAGCCATCCCAGGGTGTTTAATTCGTCGGAAAATTACATTATATATATAAGTCAAATTCTACATTTAAAATATATACTCATATATTTAAAGTTGGACATATTTGATAAAATCTATGCCTTTGGCATAGTGGTAATGAGTTTCTATTTGAATGAAGGAGTTTTGGGTTCAAACCCCAAATAACACAATATTTTTAGTTTATTTTGACAGTTACAAATCATTATTTTTGAACACCCTTAATAAAATTTCTAATTTCGCCAATGCGTACGAATACTAAGTATTATTATTAGGAGTCAAATAAATATACAAAATGATTGACCAATTTCCAAAATAAAAATTGATACATTTCTATCCTTGTAATCCGCATGTCCTGGATTTATTTGACACGAAACTAGGGTGTTAGGACTTCTGTCTGTTCTACTATGATAAATTCTATGAACGGTCTTATTTATAAAATAAAAAAATTGGAGGAAGGTATTATTGATCGGTTAAATTATTTTTTTAAAAATTAAAAAAATATATTTTTTGGAATTAAAATAGGAAAAATAAATTTTATGGAAGTCATTCCACATCCAACTTCACCTCCAACGTCCAGTATGTCTATCTAAATTATATGCAAATATTTGTTTTATTTATATAATAACCATAAAGAAAAAGAATTTGTTTGAGTGAGGTTGAAATTGTTGGTACATGTCAACATGAATTATGAAGGAGTGATAAATGTTTTTTCATTCTTAATCAGATATTTTAAATTTGAATTGTCTTAGATAAAAAGTCATATTTGTTAATTAGAGAGTGTTTCACTCCTTTACATGTGCCTCTTTGATGAAAATGTAAATTTAATCGAATTTCAATATATATCAAACACAAAACGAAATATCTAAAAAATTAAAAAAGGTAATTAGTGGTGTCCACACGTCTTTCCGTGCGGTATTACTCACTGTCACTGAGAACGGTGCACCTAAATACATCCAAATGCATGGCCAAAGAGACAAAAAGATCAAAATCCTAACTTTGTTTTTTCCTTCAAAATTATTTTCAATTTACAAATTTAGTGTTTAAATTTTTGCAAAAACTAAAGTTTTTTTCTTTAAACAAGAGGTATGGGCTCTGTAAGGGGCCTTGCCTTTTGGTAATTCCTTCATTTGAACACAATATTTTTGACATAAATTATAGTATGTAAGTAAATCTACTAAATTTCAATAATTAACATTATTTATTTTGCTTCAATAACACTTTTTACTCTTTTGAGATTCAAAGTACATGAGAAGAATTACTCGACAAATGAAAAAATGACAGCACAAATTGAGATCGAAGAGGTAGATCTAAATGTATAACAAGTTTAGTACTAAGGAGTCATTTCGCAACTGATTAAAGTCATGCAATATTGTTTTGTTATTTCATCTTCTACAACATATAACAATTATATAAAAAAAAATTATAATATTATCAAACACCTTACTTGATGTGGTAAATTTTATACCGAACCGAACAATTAACAAACTATCAAATATTATACTTTTTATAAGAATATCAATTTTCGATATTAAATTTTGAATCTACCTCGAATCTAGCGGGGTCGAGGTATAAGTTAGTGTTGGGATGTCTAACATTAAATTTTCGAAGTTCGAGTGGGTTCATTGGTCGTATAACAACCGGACCATGTTGTCTAAAAAAGACCTGTTTGTGACGGTGCTGATTAATTTCATTTCTTGCCCAATTTTTGGGATAATTTCTGTTGTCACCCACCTGCTTTCTTATTTTTTTTCTACTTTTAGTTTTAAATTATTGAAATTTGAATATTTATATCGTTAAGTAAATTATTATAATATATAAATATGTCTTTTAATTTGGTTTCTGCTGATATTTATGTCCTCTAATTTTAGGTGCATGTACACAAGTAGACAGTCAAATTTGTACAAAGTTGAACAAGTAGACACATGTGTCTTACATGACATCCTACGTGGAATATGTCATGTAGGACGTGTGTGTATATAAGTTTGAGTGTCAACTTATGTACACTCAAAGTTGAAATACATAAATATCAGTTAAAGCCAAATTAAATGACATGTTTATATATTATGTCTTATTATTTTAGTATATGTTAATTTTATGCATTAAATTGATGGAAATTAGCTGTCATTACGTAGTGACTAGAGTTATTAATTTCCGTATATGTCCATGTCTTGGCTCTTTCCAAACAGTTGGACTAGGTCCGCCAAATTATACTTAATGTGTGTTTGGTGAAAAACAAATAAAATAATCATGAAAATTTTGATACTTAAAGTAAAAGAAATTATACGTAATCTAGAAAAATATTATGAGGTGAAATGGTTAAGGAATGTCGTTGGAATTGAAGGAGACAATCAGGGGTAAAACCAAGTGATTGGAGCGTAGTTCATTTAAATCTCCATCAATAAAAAAAAATTAAAATTATATTTTATGTATATACAATAAATGTTGAATCTTCTTTATTATTTATATGTGTTTATTTTATTTTTTATTTTAAACTGCTTAATAAAAAATCTGAAACCACTACAAAAGATAATAAGTTTAAAAGGCCATTATGAGATTTATTTCCAATATGAAAAATGTTTTCCATACCAAACAAAACCATTTATTCTCCCATCTTTCATCATTTGTTATTAAAGTTATGTTTTTTCACATTATTAGTAATTAGTGAATGAATAATAAAGGTCTAGTAGTGGAATTTGAATCATTATTATTAGAACTAGCTAGTGACAATATACTTGATCCAACCATAACTTTAGTCTTCTATTTGTTTCACTATCAATAACAACAACAATATCATATCGAGTAAAATTCCACACAAATAAAATCTGAAGAAGATAAAATATATACAAATTTTATCATTATTTCGTAAAAATAGAAAATATAATTTTCAAAAGATCTTCAACTCAGCAATAACAATTCCACAAGTTATAATGAAACAATCCAAAAAGTTTCACTATCAAACAATATAATAAAGAGTAGTAGTAGAATAGTAGAATAGTAGAATTGCATATACTAAAAAGCCTGCACCGATCTAACCTAAAGTGAATGGACACTTCGTGCAATTTATGATTGCTTTGAGTTAGTGAAAGCTGTCAAAAAACAATAACAACTCACTCTCCTCTTACTTTTTCTTTAATTAACTGAAATTTTAATTAAATTAAGAAACATAAACATAATAAAGCTCTTTAATTTTGTCTTTTATTAATTCTGATGTAAAACTCATCTAAGATATCGTGCATTTTATCTTTGAAAGCTTATCTACTCAATTTAGCGAGTCCTCCGTCATATATTTAACATTCTTTATTGTCCTTCGATGTAGGGTAAGAAATTATCAAACAACCAAATTCAATGGGGTAACTAGAATTAAAAATAATTAAAGAGTGTATGTACTTGATAAAACGTATGTCTAGAGATATTATTCTTTTTTAAAAATGTTTTCATTATTGAAAAAGTTACGATAAATGATTAACGATAAGGAGTACTGTGATGGGATAATTTAGATCCTACCACTTATTAATCAGAGATTTCAAACTCGACGCATGAGGATAAAAAAGAAAACATGTTAAGAACTTCAATATAAATATCAAATACGAAAAAATAAAAGAAAAAAAGTTGTTACTACTATAAACGGTGAATGACTGTACCTAGTACGTAGTGGGGAAATTGAGAGTAATTAGAATGATAGGAGCGTCATGGTAAACTTTTTGTGTGCAGAAGAATGAAGGTAAAAAAGTACAATTAAATACAATGGACCCAAAAAAAAAAAAGTACAAGTGAATAAAATAGCCATCTTTGTAAAAATGATTTAATGGATCTGCCAGAATAGGACTGATTAGCTATGTGCCTATGCTAAAAAGAATAATTCACACACAATAATAAATAAGTATAATTGTCAACACATTTTATTGTTTATTTATGTAATTTAGAATATCAATGTTAAAAATATGATAGAATGAATAATATTTATTTACTTTAATAGAAATTTCGTGTTTGATGATTAAAAATTGAGAAATTTATTAGTAGAAAGTACTACTTTTTTTTAGACGTTACGTATATGAAGGTATACTAGCCAAATCAATAAATTATGAACCATTAGGTAAGTGTATTAACTAATAGAATAGTTAAACGTTATTGTAAGTGTCATAATTGATATACAATGCCCATCTGCTTCAAATAAAAAAGAGTGTGAAACTTCGACTCATATGAGTATAGAATAACAACGTTGGAATATGATGTCGATAGTATAAAATTTACCAACTAATTCATATTATACATAAATATAGTAACTGGAAATGCGTGAAAACAATGTCATTTAAGATAAAAACACATTCACTAAGGAGTAGTTAAATTTCTCTAATGAGAAATTTATCCTTAATTTCTTCTACTAAAGTGTAAAAAATTTAATTTGTAGTTGCTTCTTTTCTTAGCAAATAATATGAAAGCAATTCAAAATATAGTTACAAAATTACCAAAAATCTCAAGGATCTTTTTTCTTTAAATTTTTACTCTTATTCCTTTTCTTATCCTAAAAAATAATGATTTAATAACCAAATCTTCAAATTTTGGCAAAATCCAAAAGATAATCATAAAAATCATTATTGTTGGACTTATATGTATATAATTTTTGCACATTTACTATATGTCACTCCTCATTTTCATGATTCCTCATTACTGCAATTTTTTTTTGTGGTGTGGTCCAATTGTTATAATTACCTCTAGATCCCAATCATACATATGACTACATCATCAAAAATAAATAAATTGAATCGTACAGTCAATTCTCTCTTTAATGATGTTACTTTTTTTTGAGTTTTTTTTTACTGTTACAATTTACAATGAGATGTTAACTATTAGCCTAATATGAACATCAATTAAAAAGGAAACTAGGATGTTATAGTAAAATATTGTTACAAAGGATGACTGTTATAAAAAGATCTGACTATATTATATAGATCATGCACAATTTTACTTCACATTTTTGAAAGTTATTGTTTCTATGAAAATTATCTTTATTCATTCAATTATATTTTGTACTCATTTATATAATATAACGGACGTTAATGTAATGTTTATATAATATAAGTCTTTAAGTTTAAAAAAAAAAAGGTGAATAAAATATGGAGTAATGTAATATCTTATATAGTTGATGACAAAAATTTGTCACGACGACCTTGTTTCTTTGTTTTTCAGTGAACGTAATTAAACAAATGTATAGTTTATGGCCTGATTTATGGGAACTAGAAAAGTTTGAGAAGTAATAAATAATTAAATAATAATTTATTTGTTCGTTTTAGCAAATTAAAAGAGATTTATTATTCTCTTCAATTCACTAAATAACTCTCAAAAACAACTATTGGGTCTTTACCCGATAGAAATAAAGTCAACATATAATCATTTTCTTGAGACTTTACTTGTGAAATTACTTTGAATATATGTATTATTATTGTAATTTACTAGTAAAATAAACCTCTAACAAAAAGGGTTTTAAGCAAAGTGCATGCCAACTCAATATAAGGGCGAAGACTCAGAGGCGTACCCACACCTTTAGGAGGGGTGTACGTGCATCCATTAACTTCGAAAAAAATCATATATATATATATTTGGAGAAATTTGCAGAAATTGAGATATAGTTAATAGAGCATTCATAAGAAGCATAGAATTGACCTTGTGCTACTGGTACAAACTAAAAAAATCACTCGTGAGATCAAAGTTCACCTCTGAGCGAAGTACTCTCCAGTTTTGTATTAATTGACCTTTATTGATTTGAGGTTTATTTTACTGACTAACTTTACTAATGATGATTTGAAATTGTAAATTTGATAAATACATTTTCAACAGACCAATATAATTTATTTCTATCATACAATAATAATTATTTATTCTCAAAATTATTTTTCAAGCCTTAAACGTAAATACCACTTAATACATATATTATGATAAATATCACTATTTTTTATCGTTCGTACAAAATTCAAAATATACAAGTAAAAGTGAACGGAGATGTATATATAATTCATGGACCAAAATAAAAGCTTAAAAAAAGCACCACATCAACATGTACATCTTTTTTCCATAGAAGATCAATTTGCACTCATGTGTACTGTATTCACTGCACATGTTTCGTTATTTTTATGCCTTTAACACTCTAATTTTTCTCAAGTGGTCGAAAGTGACCCTTTTAATTACTTGAAAACGACATATAGATCCTCTTTATTACTCCCTAGATTTCCTCAAATCTAATTTACACCCCCCAAAATAGTAATAATATTCCATTTTACACCCTTTTTTCTATTTATTTTAAATCATTTTTTCTATTTAAGATTGAAACCCACTGCTTATGAAAAAAAATATATATGATGAGAAAAAGCTATGTTTAAACCACTATTAAGAATATGATTGAAGATCAATAAAGCAACCAACATTTTAGTACTGTATTAATAATTTGTCTTGACAATTAAAGTTTCTTTTTTATTCTTTTCCGTTCATTTTTATTTGTCTGCTTTGGATTTTGTGCCTTTTTAAGAAACGATAATTAATATGAATATTTTATTATAATATTCAATGATTTGAAGAATAAGTAATTAATATTAAGAGTATAGAGGGATTTTTTTTTTCCTGATATATTAGTGACTAATAAAAAATAAACGGAGGAAGTATATATGATAAAGCTTTAATAAGGTATTATAAACAAATTTAATTTATTGGTGCATTACACATTGGGTATTAATTCTTATGATTTAATTTGTTTCCTAATGTTTAAATGGACTATTAATTAAGCAACTACTGTTTCCTAATGTTTAAATGGACTCTTAATTAAGCAACTACCCAAAAAATCGTAAAGAGAAAAATACAACGTAATTAATAAGAAAGATACAATTTGGGTAGTAATATTTTAAAAATGTTATTACGGTAGTATTACTGTTTTACAACATAGTGAAATATTAATTAACATTAACTGTTATGGATTAATTAAATAATGGAGACTGTCAAATCATGTTTAGTGAGATTGCTTAATTACGAAATTATTTGATTACACTCTTTAATTACTACTGTAACACTTTTGACTTTTAATGTTTGTAACTTAATATACGCGTGATACTGTTTGCAAATTAGACATGATTTTTCTTTTTTTTTTAAAAAAAAGTCTCACCCTATCAACTTTTTAGTTGTAAACTTTGCATTAGGAATTTGAGATTTCAAAAAGTATAAATCATGTTTTAATATAAGATATTAGAAAGGATGTCAGTGAGACAGCGTAAGATGTTGAAATTAATAAATGGTGATTACTTCAAAGTCAAAATATTACAGAGAAGATCAATATTTTTCAATTTAAAATTCTATTCTCATAAATATTTTAATTAAATCAATTAGAAAAAAATTAGCAGTATTTTAACAGAGAAAATAATTTAGGAAACTTCCTAGTGTTTCAATAAAAATATGTTTTTCATTACGATTTTCTTAGTGAGCTGATTTGATAGAAAACAAGTAAGAAAATTATTTTTATAAACATATATGTTCCATTGATTCATAGTGGAAAGTCAAAATCCCTCTAATTTTAATAATGAATGTAAAAATAATATTCTTGCCTCAAATTATTTATCGTAATTTCTAAATATAGTTATATCAAAATATCTGTCATTTTAAAAGTTTAAGATGATTTTTTTTTTCATTTTTTTCAAAAGTAATTATTTTTAAAGACAATAAACATTTAAATTATAAAGTAATGACATATAAATTAGTCAAAATCATTCTTAGATAATGTTTTTCAAAAAACTTGTAAAAAAAAGACATGACAAAAATTTTGAGATGAAGGAAATTATTGGACTTTTTTTTTTGGATTATGATAATAATGCACGTAGAGTTAAGTAGACTCTACCAAAAATTAAATATTCCACTACTATGGTAGTACTAGGAGAAACACAAAAGCAAAATTTCCCTTTCCCTAAGGAATTAATTTCAGTATTAATTAAGCTAAAGCTAGTTTATAGGCTCTAGCACTAGGTTTATAACACATATACAAAGTCATAAATATAATTAAAGAATAAAGTTAGTTGAAAAAAGAATCCAATAAATGTGATATGATCCTGATGTATACAATTGTGTGTGTATATGTAGCTAAGATTTTTTTTTTTTAAAGAAAAAAATAAGATAACATAGAAACAAGTACTATTCAAATGTTTTTAAATATTTGTTGTTTTAGGAAATGAAATACATAAATCTACTAATTAAACAAAATTTATCTTTGCTAAGAACACTTTAAAAGAAATTTAGAATTTCATTTATATAATATTGGAGTTTTGAGACAAGTAAAGAATATAGTACAACAGATGACATTGTTCCTTCCTTAATTGAACATCTCAAATTTAAATTTTGGATATAATTTTTTTTTATAGACAATGAAATTCTATACAAAGCGAATCCAAATGAATCGATTTCTAATACAGATATTCAACCTCTAATAAAAAACCAAAAAAATATTGGATTGTTGAGTGGAAAAATAATAAAATAAAAATTATGGGCATGGTTGAAAGTAGGTATCTTTGAAAAAGAGGGGGTGGGGGGTGGGTGGGTAGACAGAGCACCCAAGTAATGAGCTGGACTGTGTGGACTACAGTTTGTGTCATTCTCTATTTATTTCTTACACCCAACCCCCACCTTGCTTCTCCCACAAGCCTACCTTAATTTATTTTTTTTATCTAAAATTATTTTATTAATTATTATAATATACTAATACAAAAAAATTATAAACAAGAATAAATTGTTCACATTAAGATGTTTATGGGAAAAAGATCTTAATGTTTTACTATTTCGAGGGTCTATTAAAAATCACATCTCTTCCTATAAAGATAGTGAGTAAGGTCTTCATATAGTTTATTCTCCTAAATACAAAATTGCACTGAATGTGTTAATTATAATACTATAATATTTCAATCTGAAAAGATAAATGAAGGTTAAGAAATATTAATAACTTTTTATTTGATATACGATATTCACTAATTTTTTCTAAACAAATAAAGTCTTAACAACAATTTATAAAGAACATAATAATATATGCAATTTTATTTTTACTTCATAAACATAGCAACACGAATTTACTAAAATCTTTCTTTGTATTGCTCGAATCCAAAACTTAAAATAAGATCGAAAAAAAATTCTATTTATTCCATCACAATCCGTCATGCTATTTAAATAAGTCAAAGATTTTACTTTCACCTATAATCTTTCAGGGTAAACTTGTCTTTTTCATGGCACATCTCCTAGTAATAAAGTAATAATATTTAGTGGAGTAATATTTTAATTTACTTCTATCCAGATTATATACCTCAGACATAATATAACTAGAGATAATAATTTTATATATTTGCATTTATTTAACTTAATTTTTTTAATTAAAAATATTATTTTAATAAATAAAAA
>JAJOOE010013049.1:0-24650 GCA_036250405.1 Solanum raphanifolium | reverse complement strand
AATTATTAAAATTTGTTTCACAAACCCCCCCCCCCCCCCTTTTAATTACTTGTTTCCGAAAGTAATTTGACTAATTGAATATAATTGTTGGTTAAAGTAAAGTCTCAATCATTTTCCTCCTGGGATCCACCCCAACCTACAAGTTGGTTCTTTACTTAATAATGATCGCTTATGCTTCTTTAGGGAGGTGTAATTTGAGCGTATCAAATTTTGGCGCCGCTACCGGGGAAAATTTGGCTTTTAGATTTATTTTGACTACATTATTGAATGTTAGTCAAATATTTCCTAATTTTACTTTTTCTTGTTGTTTTTGTCTCTATCAGGTTCTGACTCTAGTGTATGCCAAGTACACGGAGCCGGGGTGAGCCACTTACTCCGTACAATCCAGAGTTGAACCGAGCTTTGCGAAGAATGAACAATCAAGGAATTCGAGTTAATCCTATCGGAGTAAATCTTAGTGATGCAGTTAAGTTACGACAGCCAAGAGTAGCTGGTGGGGAAAACTGGGGTCTAGCTGAAAATCAATTGGGAGATGCAGTGAGGGTGCATGGTCCACCAAGCCCACAACTGCATGACAACTACAGGGGCAACGTCAATATTGCTGACTCTAATGGACCTCTAGTCTTACCCCATTTGCCTCCGGAGAACACATTTGTGGTAACCAGTAGCTTAATGAAGATGCTTACAGCGAAGGGCTTGTTCTCAGGGTTGCCATCGGAGGACCCACATGCTTACATAGCCAAGATAAGGGTTGTCTGCAAGAGCTGTGTAGGTCAACCAGACTTGGATATGGATGTCATCGGATTGCGAGTGTTCCCTCTATCACTAATAGGCGATGCTGTTATATGGTTCACTGAGCTTCCTTATAACTCAATCTGTACATGGAACCAACTGAGAGATGTGTTCTTAGCAAGATATTATACAGTGTCCAAGAAGCTCAATCACAAAGATAGGGTAAATAATTTTGTGGCATTACCTGGAGTGTTTGTGAGTAGCTCATGGGACAGATTCACTTCGTTCATAAGAGGTGTTCCGGATCACCGTATTGATGATGAGTCGCTGAAGGAATATTTCTATCGAGGTCAGGATGACAACAATAAAGCAGTGCTTGATACAATTGTTGGAGGATCATATGGTGAATGCACATATGAGCAGATTACAGAAAAATTGGAGAAGATCTCTCGCAACAATAAAGCATGGAGCACTAGGAGGTCGGATACTGGGAGAAACACATTTGTCGTTCATGCTACGAATAATCAGTTTGCAGAGGAGATTCGTGAGAAAATGGCTCAGATGAGGACCGAGTTGGGGTTTGTATTAAAGCATGTGAGCGGAGGTGCAGAGAAGGTAAATGTTGTGAATTACTTGACTAGAACGCCACCACCAGCTGAAGAGTGTTACTATGAAGGAGATGCTTATGCAGTGAATGATCAGACGGGGGGTTTCCGACCTAACGCTCAAGGATCCAACACGGAAAATTGGCGCCAAGGTCAAGGAAACCAAGGTCGGAACTATGGTAATTACAATCGAGAGGGTTAATATGTCCGGGATGGAAACTTCAATCGCTACAATAACTACAACCGGAACAACTATGGCAACAGAAACGATCGGGTTGGACCTTATGTTCCCCCTCAAAATTGGGAATCTGGTACTAGGGAAGCTGGAGGCAATCTGGCACGTATTGAAGACATGATGCAGAAGATGATGAGAAGGTTTGATGCAACTGATGAGAATGTGAAGGAGATGAGAAATGACTTGTCTGGTATTGGTCAAAAGGTTGATACCCATGCAGTGTCAATAAAGCATCTAGAGCAACAGATGACTCAGTTGTCTACTACAGTGAATCCACGTCAACCTGGCACTCTTCCTAGCAACACCATCCAGAATCCAAAAAATGATGGACATTGTATGGCAGTTACTACTTGAGAAGGTAAGCAAACCATAGATCCATTTATGCCGTCTGTGGTGGATGCAAAGATTAGAAAAGAAGATGATGTGGTAGAGGTTAGAGAAGAGTCTGAGACTGCGACAGAGCAGGAATCAGAGATATCTCAGAAAGTGGTCCCCTTACCTAGACCTCCACCACCTTTTCCACAAAGGTTAGTCAATAAGATTGAAGATGGTAAATATCGCAGGTTTATTAGTATGTTGAAGCAGCTTTCTATCAACGTTCCTTTGATAGAAGCTTTAGAGCAAATGCCTGGGTATGGGAAGTTTATGAAAGATATGGTGACAAAGAAAAGGTCTGTGAGTTTTGAAGATGATGATAAATTGCAGCATTGTAGCGCTATTTCTACAAGATCTCTTGTGCAAAAGAAGGAAGACCCTGGTGCTTTCACAATCCCATGTACTATAGGGTTGTTACACTTTGCTAAGGCATTGTGTGATCTTGGTGCTAGCATAAACCTCATGTCATTGTCTATTTACAAGAAGTTGGGTCTAGGGGACCCAAAGCCCACTACAATGCGGTTACTAATGGCCGATCGAACTGTCAAGAGGCCCATTGGTGTACTCCATAATGTGCTAGTGAAAGTGGAGTCTTTCATTTTTCTGGTTGATTTTGTGATTCTTGACTGTGAGGTCGATTTTAAGGTTCTCATCATCCTTGGGAGACCATTTCTTGCCACAGGGCGTGCGTTGGTTGATATGGAAAAGGGACAGATGAAGTTCAAACTGAACAATAAGGAAGCAACTTTCAATATTTGTAGGTCCATGAAGCAGAGTGGTGAGCTTCAAACAGTATCTGCTATAACTTACAGAGTGGAGAGTGGGACAGAAGTGCAAATTGAAGAGCGACTAGGTGTTGAGGCCTTAGCAGCAGTTATGATGAATTTCGATAGTGATGGTATTGAAGAGTATGATGAGTTGGTAGCCGCACTCGATAGGTGTGAATATCGGTCCAAACAAAAGAAGTATGAGTTAGACATGAAGAATCGCGAGTCCCCACCTGCAAGACCTTCTATTGTGGAGGCACCGAAATTGGAGCTTAAGGCTCTACCACCGCATTTGAGGTATATATACTTGGGCAGAGAGAATACTTTGCCGGTCATCATTGCGGCAGATTTGAATGCGAGAAAAGTAGAGTGCTTGGTGACTGTGTTAAAGAGGTTCAAGCGAGCTATTGGGTGGACTATTGCAGATATTATTCGGATTCCTCCCGATATTTGCTCTCACAAAATCCAACTCATGTCAGATCATAAGCCCAGTATCGAGCACCAGAGAAGATTAAATCCACATATGCAAGAGCTAGTTAAAAAGGAGATCATCAAGTGGCTGGATGCGGGAGTTATTTACCCCATTGCAGATAGTAGTTGGGTGTGTCCTATGCAGTGCATGCCTAAAAAGGGTGGTATTACTGTGGTTCCAAATGAATGAAATGAGCTTGTTCCAATGAGGCCCATTACTGGATGGAGAGTTTGTATGGATTACCGGAAGTTGAATGCGTGGACAGAAAAGGACCACTTTCCTATCCCGTTCATGGACTAGATGTTGAATAGACTTACAGGAAAGGGTTGGTATTGTTTTCTTGAGGGGTATTCAGGCTACAATCAAATTTCTATAGCTCCAGAAGACCAAGAGAAGACCACCTTCACTTGCCCTTATGGGACTTTTGCGTTCAAACGGATGTCATTTGGGTTGTGCAATGCTCCAGCAACCTTCTAGCACTGCATGATGTCTATATTTTCTGATATGGTGGAAGACACTATTGAAGTGTTCATAGATGATTTTTCTATTGTAGGTGATTCTTTTGATCGTTGTCTGGATCATTTGGTCGAGGTGCTTAAAAGGTGTGAAGACTACAACTTGGTGCTGAATTGGGAGAAGTGTCATTTTATGGTTAAAGAAGGTATAATGTTGGGTCATCAAATCTCAGAGAAAGGTATTAAGGTTGATAGAGCTAAAGTTGAGGTAATAGAAAAGCTTCCACCACCCATTTATGTAAAAGGTGTTACAAGTTTTCTTGGGCATGCAAGGTTTTATAGGAGATTCATCAAAGACTTTTCAAAAATTGCACACCCATTGTGCAAACTGCTCGAAAAGGAGTATAAGTTTGATTTTGATGATGCTTGTCTGATAGCATTTGAAGAATTAAAGGAGAAGTTGGTTACTGCACCTATCATTATTACACCTAATTGGGAACAACCGTTTGAGGTAATGTGTGATGCAAGTGGAGTGGCGCTTGGTGTGGTACTAGGATAGAGGAAACAGAAAATTATTCACCCTATTTATTATGCTAGCAAAGCTCTAAATGTGGCCCAGAAGAATTATACTGTGACCGAACAAGAAGTTCTTGCGGTGGTTTTTTCATTCGAGAAATTTTGATCCTACTTGCTTGGTACTAAGGTCATAGTGCATACTGACCATTCTGCATTGAGGCATTTGATGGCGAAAAAGGATGCAAAACCAAGATTGATTCGATGGGTATTGTTGCTACAATTGTTTGATTTTGTGGTAAGAGATAGAAAGGGGACCGAAAATCAAGTTGCCGATCACTTGTCCAGATTAGAGGAAGAGGCTCTGCTAAAGCTTGGAGATAGGGCTGAAATTAATGATGCTTTTTTCAGATGAACAGGTATTGGCTGCTTCTCATGATTTGATTCCTTGGTTGCAGACTTTGCTAATTATTTGGCAAGTAATATTGTGCCTCCGGATTTGTCTTTTCACCAAAGGAAAAAGTTTATGCATGATGTGAAGAAATTCTTTTGGGATGAGCCTTACTTGTATCGTAGTTGTGCTGATAGGATTATTCATCGCTGTGTGCCCGAGGTTGAGATGTTTAGTGTACTTGAAGCATGCCATTCATCACCTGTTGATGGACATCATAGTGGTATTTGGACTGCACATAAGATTTTGCAGTGTGGGTACTACTGGCCTACCATCCACCAAGATGCTCATGATTTCGCCAAGTCTTGTGATCGTTGCCAAAGAGAAGAGGGGATTTCAAAGAGGCAAGAGCTCCATATGAATCCTATATTGGTGATAGAGTTGTTTGATGTATAGGGCATTGATTTTATGGGTCCATTTGTGAGTTCATATGGGATGAAGTATATTCTTGTTGCGGTTGATTATGTATCGAAGTGGGTGGAAGCAATTGTGCTCCCCAACAATGAAGGTAAAAGTGTCACTGCATTCTTCAAAAAGAATATCTTCTCCAGATTTGGTACACCGAGGGCTATTATTAGTGATGGAGGTTCTCACTTTTGTAATAATTTGTTCAAGGCACTACATGAGAAATATGGTGTCCGCCACAATGTAGCCACTCCTTACCATCCACAGACTAGTGGCAAGTTGAAGTGTCCAACAGAGAAATCAAACAGATTTTGGCAAAGAATGTGAATGCTAATAGAATGGATTCGTCAAGGAAGCTTGATGATGCTCTATGGGCCTATCACACTGCATACAAAACCCCCATAGGTATGTCTCCTTACCAACTTGTATATGGGAAGTTTTGTCATTTACCGGTAGAGCTAGAGCATAAGGTGATGTGGGCAATGAAGAAGCTAAATTTGGATTGGGGCACCGCATCTAATCAAAGAATGAATGACTTAAATATGCTTGATGAGTTTCGCCTAAAAGCTTACGAAAGCTCATCCTTGTACAAAGAGAATATGAAGCGGTATCATGATCAAAGAATTGAAAAGCGTGAATTTGTGGTTGGTGATCTTGTGATTCTATTCAACTCTAGGTTGCGCTTGTTTCCAGGCGAACTAAAGTCCAAATGGACTGTGCCATTTTTTCTCACAAAAGTGCTCCCCTATGGAGCGGTTGAGCTTGAGAATACTGAAGGAACAAGGTTCATGGTAAACGGGCAAAGGATCAAGATCTATCTGGGAAATGCTGAAAGTGTGCAAGAAGTGATTGAGGCCTACAATCTTGATGAAGTTTGAGTAATCAATAAACTTGCGTCGTGCAGCGACGTTAAATCAAGCACTGCTTGGGAGGCAACCCAAGATGTACAATTTAGCCAACGATAGGATTTTGTTTCCCATTTAGTAGCTTTCTTTGTTTAAATGCGTCTCTGTATCAATTTAGATAGGTGTTTTAGTTTTTTTTAGTGCTGGCTAGAATTAGCATAGGGTCCGTGTCTAAAAAATGTCCAGAAAATGTAAAAAGAATAGCCTAATGGTTGCTACATGTGTAGGTACGCCATGCAAAATCTGCAGAAAATGGTCTGGTGCAGAGGTCTACGGACCCCATCAACGGTCTGCCGTTCTATCCACGGACCGTGGATGTTGTCCGTAGATCCCAGGTAAGCCCCTAAACTTTTCCAAGTGTAAGTATGATCTATGGTCCCAATCTACGGACTGTAGATTGACCCACGGATCGTAGAAGGGGTCTCGTGGGTCCAAAACCCTAAATCTGTCAGACCCGACCCGGACCCCCTTATTTAAAACTCCCCTAATTTCAAATCATTTCCACTTCCCTCCATTCACTCCCCAACCATTTGAAACACCCTCAACCCCCCTAAATCACTCCATAACTCCCCCATAAAATCATCCCTCCCATTCCCCCATCATTCCCATAATTCCTTTCCATTCCGAATACAACTCATTCCATATTCCACTAAAAGGGTCCGGTGTTGGGTTAGTAACGAAGAGGTGATTCTTTGGGCTTGCAAAACTTAGTGTCGTCACGCAATCACCCCACTCCACATTGCTTATAAGGTAATAGACTTTCCTCTCACTTTGAATTTCGGTTCATAGATTGAATATAGAGAGTCGAGAGTCGGGTCTTGGCCTTGGGTAATTGTTTGATGAAATTGCATGATAAAATTGGAAGTCACCATACCCTTGGAACGATAGATAGTGATTTTGTTGCCTTGTTGTATGTGATTATAAGTCTACATGTAAGTTTCGACTTAGGGGTCCAAAGTTTGTCTTAAATAATTGCTAAAATGAGTAATCGGAATCCTGAGAATGACAAACTAGCATGATTCAATGTTGAAATGCATGGTTAGACTAGGATATTATTGAAACTGGTCCACGATGTGGACTTGAAAATAAAGAAAAAATAAAAAAAATAAAAAAATAAAAAATAAAAAATGGCTGAAATCTAGCACAGATCACATCGACAATACCCCGTCTACGGATCGTAGATCAATCTACGGACCGTAGATTAGGTTCGTGGTTGAATGCACCTGAAATTTCACAAAGTGTGAAACCACGGATGTGGACTACGGTCCATAGATCAATCTACGGACCGTTCTGTACATCTGTGGTTTCCATCTGCGACCAAGATTGTTGGTCCTCTGATCCACGGAAGGGTTCCACGGACCGTGGATCAGTCTACAGACCGTAGGTCTCCTCCGTGGATGACCACTGTAGCCTCTGTCTGAAATTTTCTTGGGACTTTGTCACTGTTCGTTTACAGTTCTAAAATATTTGTTAGCTTGTTTATGGTTAGTTTTGGCACTAATATCACCTCCACAGGTACGATGGCATCCAAGAAGCTAGTCACCTATGCAAAACAGGGCAAGTCAAAATTTGTTGCTCCTAGCTTCAGGTTAATTGATGAGGACACGGACACTGAAAAAGATCCAGCATACGTTCCTCCTAACACAAGGACTTCCCCCACGGCACCCCGAGCCACCAGAGGCACCCCCCAGAAGGTAGTCACTGTCTCCAGTCTGATGAGGAGCACACACTGATCTGGTCACCAACTGGGGCTGCTTTCAGTTCAGCTATTGGGTCTGTATCTGGCTCCGAGTCTGCCCATGCTTCGGGCTTTGAGTCCAGCCATGCTTCAGGGTTCGAGTCTGCCCATGCTTCGGGGTCCAATGCCAAGTCAGCCACAGGGTCCAACCAGGATGACCAAGCTGCCTCGTCTGATGAGACCACTAGCTCGGAGTCTGTACCAGCACCAAGGAATGAGGATCCTACTCTAGTGGCCAGTGAGCCAAACAGATTGTGTGTTAAGGGCCAATGGCAGATTTATCGGGATGCCAAGATAAGAAATATCAAAGGGAAGATGGTCCGACTTATTACAGAGAAGCGCAAAGTCCTCACGGGGAGCTTGCACACTGTCCCTGACATCCACCGGCTTTTTAACCTTCACAAGTGTGATTGGATGGCTCGAGACCCTGGGACTTATAGCGAGGAGATTGTGCGAGAGTTCTACGCCTCCTATGCTGCCACTCTCCGTGGCTCGATCTCCAAGAAGTCAAAACCCATGGACCAAGATCCTCTCACTTCCACTGTAGTCCGAGGTTGTCCGGTGGACATATCACATGCCACCATCAGCCAATTTCTATATGGTCCGACCACAGGTCACTCTTGGTCACTAAACACAGCGGAGTTTGAGTACAGATGGGACATCGTGTGGAGCGGTGCTTTCCAGAGGAATGCTGAACAGTGAGAGGCAGTAATAGTATGGTTGGCTAAGTACATTGCTGCAGATAGCGGGCGTGCAGAGTGGGTCGCCATACCTCGGTTAGGTATCCAAAAGGCCACATTGAATTTTGTGGCCAAATTCTTCTGGTTGTTGGTGCATAACAGGGTGTCGCCGACAAAAGCTGGCAACCAATTCACATGGGACAGAGCGATCATGGTTGCAGCACTGGTAGTAGGAGTGGAGATTGACTTTGCCCGCATGTTGCTGGCAGAGATTCACGAGAGGGCATTCAAGACCTCCATTACTTGCCCATTTCCATGTTTGATTTTCCAATTGTGCAGGGACTCTGGAGTGCCAATCTGGCATTGTGATAGGTTGATCCACCCTACAAGGACTTTGGACATAGGCCTCATTCGAGATGAGGCAAATGTGGCGGCACCTCGCAGAGAGCCCCAGGTTGAGGTACCTCTCTTGGGCACAGATCTTGCAGACACGGTGGGGCAGACACAGGGCGGTGATCCCGTTATACCAGATCACTCTGATACTGCCCCGACCTCTTCTTCCCAGGCCGCTAGTATCCTAGTTCATTCCGGTCCACACCACAGTTAGGAGCTACTGTTGTCCCGTTGGCTAGAGTATAGAAATTAGAGACTCAGATGGCCACACTGTTGCATCACATCCAGCCATGGATGCAAAAGTCGATAGCCGAGTCCGAGGCCAGAATGGAGCAAAGGATGGAGGGGATGATGGACCGGAAGGTCCAGGCTGTTAATAAGCGTCTTGATGCCTTTGAATTGCGAGTCCTCGAGCGATCAGCCCCGACCATAGATCTATCCACTTTGCAGGCTGAATTAGCCAGTCTCCGGACCGATGTTGATGCCATTCATTCCACCCCTACAGTTAAGCCTCAGGCTACACCTACTGCACTGGCTGATGATACGGTACTGGATGTTTTATTTAGTGGGACCGCCGAGGAAGGGCTTGAGCCTACACATACCAAAGGTAAGCGGCACCGTTCTAGTCGCACTGAGGAGGAGAAAGCTCAAAAGAGACAGCGTAGGTAGGAGAAGGAGGCCAGGAAGGCTTCGATTTTAGATAAAGAGTTGCGCCAGCGGAGGGTGCGTGAGAGTGCTGCAGGGGCATCGAGTTTTGCCCCAGTTGTAGAGGTCCCGCCTGTTGTGAGGGACGTTGTGAGCACCACTGATGGTGCTATGATGGATGATGTGGGCACTACTGAGGGTGACCCTACTATTGTTCCAGCGGGCTCCGGGAAACCGGACCCACCTGCTCGTTCATGATTCTTCGGCGCTATGCGCCAGAGGTTTGCTTCATCCAATCCACTATCTTTTATTGTTCTTGTATGCATTGGGGACAATCGCATCTATTTTTGTTGGGGTTGGGGTAAATGAATTGTGAGTGATAGGGTGAAGTCTGAGTAACCCAACTCATAAATCCTCTCTTGGGGTTTTCTTGCATGTGTTCTTTTTCCCCAAGACACTGTTAATTTCTCTTGAACCGGCATGTGTTAGGATTGTATGTATAGAAGCATGAAAAAGAATGAAGCATGATGGCTTATGAAAAATATACCAGTCAAAATTTTGTGATGTGTGCTAGAATTGGTAGGCTAAGACAAGTTAAATGTGTTGGCTCTGAGTATGACATGATAAGGAATCAACTTGATTGCATATCTTAAGCTAAAACTTGAACTAGGTAATCTGATTATGAAACTATGTGCCAAGTGTGTGTGAGAATAGTTGATTTTTCAAACAGTTTTTGTGAAAAACTAGAACTTGCCCGGTTAGTCCTGCTAAGACAATTCACTCTAGAAGCTAGGAGGTGATCATAGGCCCTTGTTCTGATAAGTCCACAAATTGCCTAAATAAAATATCCAACCAAATGAAATAAATGCTCCCTTTGATCCAAATGCTTTGAGCCTAAAATTAGACCATTTCTTTCTAAACCCCGAAATCACCTTCCCATAAATCTACTATGTTGGCCCTGGTCCCTCCTTGGACATGTGCACCTCGACTTAGGTCAAAAGCCTAAGTTGAGGGTGGCTGATGTAAAAGGTAACTTCAATCTTGGCCCTGACCCGACATTGGGTATTGTGCACCTCAATCAATGGAAAATCCATAAGTTGAGGGTGGCTATGAAAGAGGAAACCGAAAGAAAAATGGGTATGAAAAAAGTTTGATGTTGAGAAAAGAGAGGAATGGGTGTGACTTGTTGAAAGCTAAAAGCATAAAACGCAAAAAAAAAAAAAGTGACAAATAGAAAGATCTACAAAACCTAAAGTCACATCCATAGTTGAAGAGAATCAAGGGAAAGAAGGTAAAATGGTAGGATGACAAAAACAAATAGGGCAGAAAGAGGTTGAAAGCCAAGTGTAATGTCAAGGAGGGCAGAAAGTCACTAAGAAGTACCCAAATGTACCACACCTGACCCTGAGCCTACGTTACAAGCCAAGAAAGTCCTATAGTGATCCTAGAGTCTAATGTGGGGAGTCTAAGCAGTGAAAATAAGGGCAAGCCTATGGTATTGAGCACTAACTGTACTTGAAGTTATTTCTGAGTGCGAGTGTTGAATGAATCCTTGTACCCAAAGCCATAGCCATTGTGTGAAAGAAAAGGGATTTCGTTTGAAGTAACGGCACTAGTTGCATTGTCGGAAAGTTGGTACTTTGGTGATAGTAAAATAGTGTATGTTGTGTATTGGTTAGTCGATCGTTGTCATGGTTTGATCCACATGAATTAGCTTGTCGAGTCTAAGAAAACAAATGTTGCACCCGGAAAGTGAGTGGGATAGAGAGCCATCTGATTGTTTGTGCTTGAAATGCTTGCTTCTATACAAGTGTCGTTTAGAGTCTTAGTGCGTTGCTTGAGGACAACAATGAATTAAAGTTGAGGGTGTTGATATACCGTGAGTTTACGGTAATTCTAATACATTTCACTTACAAGTTGTGTGTGTCTAGGGCCTTTTTGTAAGGGGTTTTATGTGTTTTTATCATATTTGGCAGGAAGGATGTTCAGGCGCGGAAATAAAGAGACAGCTGAAAGAAATGCAGAAAAGGGCATCTACGGAGGAGATCTACGGACCGTAGGTCCATTGACGCTCCGTAGATTGTGATCGTAGATCAGAAGCCAAGGAATGGAAGGCAAATCAGGGAAATCTAACCAAGTGTGGAACCACGGTGACCATTGACAGTTAGTAGATTGATCTACCGACCATACTGTTGATCCGTAGAATGATACTGCGAGGGTTCCAGTACCTGATTTTTGAAGATTCTAAGTGTGGAGCTACGGTAAGGGATTGACAAACCGTAGATCGATCTACGGTCCGTACTGCAGTTCCGTCGTTTGCTTCAGAGAAGCTGATTTTTGGAAGTTGAAATATTTTCTAAATCCTGGCTGATGGAAGGGAGTCACGGACCGTAGATCCATTGACGGTCCATGAGTCAGTCTCGTGGAATGAAGACGCGTGCCTGTAACAAACTTTCCTTATTTTGTTTCCCTTTTAATTTAGGACTTATTTTCTATAAATAGGGCATGTAAACCTCATTTTTGGGGGTTGGACATTATTGTTCTATTCTAGTTCTTGCTTTGGGAGATTAGCTTGGAATTTAGCAAATTTTAAATTTTCTAAGTCGTTTTGAAGATTTTTGTGTTGTATTTCTCAGTTTATTATTCTTCTTACATAAGTTCATAATTCTTCCATCTAACATAATGAATTGTGTTCATATGATTATGGGTAACTAAACTCCACAACTAGGGTTGTGGGAACCATGAGCAATTAACAAAGTATGAATAGTAAATAAGCAATTCTTGAATAGTGTGGTGTATGCATTGATAATTCTTTCGATTAAAAGTCTTTTTAGCGGTTGCAGACGTTAGAACTCGCCTTATTGGTACTTGCCGGACCACGGAGGTAATTAACAAGAAAATAATTATCAACATAAATTTAGTGTGATACTATCTAATAGGCTAGTGTTGATTGGTGCGAAGTAATAACTAAGCCAAACATCGATTATGATGTCTAATATGAGGTAAAGGTAAGGGTTAGTAAATTATACACACGTAGCCGGACCAAGGTGCGGGGTGAAATTCTCTAGATGCCGGACCAAGGATTTAGAGATACATAACTTATCACTTTACATGTAGGGCACTAGGATAGTATTGCTATTACTAGAATTATTGTGTTATCAGCTTGTGGGGAACACGTACACCCTAGTTATTTCACTCATCTTGATAACAACCAAAACTGACTTTTGATTACTGATTATTTATTGAATTCTTAAAATTTGTTTCACAAAACCCCTCCTTTTAATTACTTGTTTCTGGAAGTAATTTGACTAATTGAATATAATTGTTGGTTAAAGTAAAGTCTAAACCATTTTAAACCACAACCACTAGGTGAAATCACCATTAAACTACATCTAACCTATCAGCAAGCAAGACCCAACAATAATATCAATACATATTTGCTAAATCACACCCCAAGAATGGGGGTTTTTAGCCACACGTCAAGAACTAACAAAATACACCTAAAATGATACTAAAATCAAATGGGTATAAGAAATTAAACCTTGATTTAAGCAAAGGAAGAAGAATGGAGAAGACCCACTTCCAACTTGGGGTAGATGAAATCTTTCTCTCTTCAAGTCTCCCACAAAACCCTCTCCAAACTTGAGAGAAAATATCCCAAAAAGTACTATTCTATTATGGAAAATAAAATAAATGTTCGACTCTTCTAAAATTAATAATAAGTTTAGTATTTATAGACTTCAGAAAATAGTACTGGCGGATCTTTCGGCGAGGTTAGTCGATGTCGCTGAATGACTCGGCGACTCGCCCTTCTTCTGTTTCATCGCCATTTTGTGCTTCCCTTCAGCATCTTCACGTTCTGGACCATTGGGCGGTATAGTACTGCTTCGCAGAAATATTCGGCGAAGCGCCGACTGCTCCTTTCATCGCCTTTTGATCCTTCTTCTTCAGGGCTTCGCACACTGGAACAAAAGGCAGAGTGAATCCCTTCGGCGAATCGCCAAGTGTGCTTGGTGATGCTCAGGCTTCAGCTTCTTCATTATTTTCACCCTTTTTGTTCCTTTTTGCGCCTAAGTGTCCATGCTTTCAATAAAACTTCAAATACCTAAAACTTTAGAGTTTTCATCAGATATTGAGACAAAATAAACATTCGAGGACACTATTCTTATCAAAATAAAGCCCTAAACGAGTCCAATTTGTGGACTCATCAATCTTCATGAAATATTGGTATGTTTGAATAGTCAACTTAGGCCAAAAGCCTAAGTTGGGGGTGTGGTGAAAAAGAAGGAAAGTCAAGAAGTGTGAATAATTTCCCCTTTTGATCAATTGTTTTGAAAAATATGAAACCCCTCCATGTAAAATAAATAAAAAGGAAATGAAAGAAAAGAAGCGAAAATGATCGAAAAGGAGAAAAAGTTGTGAAACAAAGTTGTGAAAATTGCAAAAGAAATGGGATATCCGGTGGTTCATATGAAGTTGAATAATGGGGTGGATTATGAACATGTTTGAAATGTTAAAGAAAAGAAGGAAAGTGATGTTCTGGCCATACTTCATGAAGGTAGAAGCCATTAATCCTAAATGACCATACCATTACACTCAACCCTGTTACAAGCCTTAAAAAGACCTCTGTGATCTTGAGTGGGCTGAAACGAATGTTGATAGGAAAATAAGGGCAAACCTATGGGTGAAGTCATGCATGTGTTAATCTTTGTGAGTGTGAGAGTTATATGTGATTTCGGTACTTTAAATTGTTGAGAAATTTTGTGTGAATATGGAATCATCTTTGTTGTGAGGGCATTTGAATACTTTTGTTGAGCTTGAACTTGCATTTGAAGTAAGCATTGTGAGCTTGAGCATACTTGATGATGGTGAGTCACAATTTGAAACTTTGAGTGCACAATTGATCATGGTATGAGTAGTTTGAACCTTGTTGTGTGCATTTATGTTGAGTCTTATGCAGCACTGTTTGTAGTCATCCTTGTTGAACTGATGATCTTGAGTTTTACTAGAGGACAAGCAAAAGTTTAAGTTGGGGGTGTTGATGAGTCCGATATTTCGACTCATTTAGGGCTTTGTTTTGATAGTATAAGTGTCCTCAAATGCCTATTTTATGCTCTAAACTGATGTTAAAATGTTGATTTGCAGCTATGAAGTCTAAGGAGCAAGGCAAGGACATTACCGGACAAAAAGGAACTAAAAAGCTGAAGAAGTGAAGAAAAGCAATCCTAGTGATCGCCAAGAGCACTCGGTGCACCGCCTAGTGGCTCTTTAGTTCACCTAAAGTTCCAGTGTGCCAGGGCCCTTCTTCTTTGCAAAAAAGCTTCTGAATTATCATCACATCAGTAGGCGCAGAAAGCAAATCTTGGTATTGACTTATTGAAAAT
This sequence comes from Solanum raphanifolium, assembly GCA_036250405.1. Taxonomy (NCBI): domain Eukaryota; kingdom Viridiplantae; phylum Streptophyta; class Magnoliopsida; order Solanales; family Solanaceae; genus Solanum; species Solanum raphanifolium. The sequence continues at coordinate 9,895 of JAJOOE010013049.1, read as the reverse complement.
CTCAAAGAGATTGCTTAGACAAATCTTTTTGTGTGAGGCCGCTGTTCCCCACCTTTCTTACCTGGGGAAAAACCAAGTCGGCTACAGAAATGGGCAGTCGGCGAATCACCGATCGATTCTGCGACAACATACTGGATCACCCAAAGATACAGGACTTGGGATGCTGAGGACCAATGCAAAATGGCGATGGAAAGAGAGCAAACGGCGGATCGCCAAACCACTCGGTGAGGCGCGACTTATTCCGCCGAGTGGACTTTTAGGCCAAAACGCAGGCAACTATAAATTGTATTTTGAAAGGAATTTTGAGGAGTTCTCTTTTCTTTTATTTGCAGTTCCCATTCTAGAGTTAAAGTTTTCTCTTAGTTTGTAGTTCTTATTGTAGACTTTGAGGATTTCTAAGCTTAATTTTGAGGATTTGCAAGTGGGTTTCTAAATTCCTTTAATTTGGGCCATTGTAAAAACTTGGGAACCTTTACCCAGATCATGGAGAATGTATTTGGTAATCGTTTCTCTATTTTTATTATGTGTGGCTAAATCCCCAATTCTTGAGGTGTGATCATGTGAGTATGGGCTGAATTAGCTTATGGGTATTTCTAATTACTAATTTAAATGCTTAATTGAAGTGAGTTTTAATTGATACATGTGTTTTAAACTAAGAATTGTAGTTGCAAATGTAATTCGAACTTAGATTTCTGGGATTGCTTGAAAAAAAGGTTTTAGAATCCAAGCTTTCAATTGATGATTGTAGTTATTGGGATGACATGGGTTTAGCTCAAAAGAGTAAATCCTAACCTCGATTCTACCTATCTAGCTTGAAAGAGTAGATGAATTAAGGTGTGGGATGTTCTTATTTGCTAAGCTTGTTGATGTTCGAAATAAATCACTTGAATCGAGATAGTTGTTCGAAAGAAAGATATTTCACTTTTAGCCTAGCCTACCCACTGATATTTATCTATTTATTAGTAGTTTCAATTACCCATATAGTGAAATTTGCCTTTAATCGATCACATCCTAAGAATTCCTCTCTATATTGTTATTTTCCTTGTGTTTGATTGTGTTGTAGCTGATAATTTACAATCCAATCCCCCATTTGACATTCGTTGTCACCCCTTAGACTTGTTTGCATATCTTTTCGATAAATTCTATTCCTATAACCGAATAGACCACTTTATAACTTCATAACTGAAATTTAGACATGTACATCTCCCAATGGGTTCGATCCCAACTCTTCGTTGGGTTTTATACTAGTTAATGATTGTTTACACCCAAAATCGGATGAGGTGTTCTTGAGACGTTCAATCACTTGCCATTTTCAAAATCAAATCCCAAAATATGATGCTAGAATCCATAAATAATCAAAGGAAACTGGAGGTTTTAAGGTCATAAAAGCATACCCAAGTTATTTAGCACTAGAAATCCTTACGAAAATCACCACCAACAGTTCCCAAAGCACAAAAATGGATAATGGGGTTTAAACCCCAAAAATGGCAGGTCAAACCCCCTATATTATCGCTTAACAGACCATAGATTTTCTTAAGCAAATCTCGCAAAAACTGGGGGTCTCGCTTTTGGGAACCAGGCTTCGCTTAAGTGTCCATCGCTAAAGAAATCCTAGTCTACTTAAGAGACCGCACAAAAAACCTAGCCTTCGCTCAAGTAATCTCACCTTCGCTAAAGTGGAGGTCTATAAAGTGGAAGGCCTATTGCAACAGCGGAGGTTACAGAACTCAGGCACCAGAAAAATCAGCCAGCTCTCAAAACATCAAAATTACCCTCTTGGATTCGTTCAGAACCTCGTAAAAAGAAACAACATATGCAAATCAAATATACTTGACGTTTCAAACTCAATGGAACCGTTAAAACACAATTTCGAGTCCTCCTTGACCTGAAATCTGTGAAAAATAGAAGAAACTAACTCAACATCTACAAAGACTAAAACTAGCTAAGGGCCTCTCAAAATTAAACCAAGACCTCACCTTAGCCTAAAATCATCTTTTGAATCCAACGAAACTCTCAGAATTCCAATCTGAGCATCTGAACTCTGAATGTTGACCAAAGTCAACCAAAAGGCTAAATTTCCACAATTTTAGAACTTAGGACCTCAAATCCTCAAAAATACTAGGAATGTGAAACTAACACTGTCACTGCTCAGATTCCACATTCTGAGATTAATGAAATACAAAAAATTTCATTCCAACACTCGAAACTCCAAAAGACTCAAAAAATTGTGTTCTTTACAATAATAGCCTTTTAAACTCAAAACTTACTAAATTCTCAACTTTTAACTCAAAGTTCAAAAACAACATTTCAAAACACAATCATAAAAGACTCGGGATTAATATCAGGAGGTAAAAACAGTAAATTCTTGAGACTTTAAAAAAAAACCGACTAGTCATTACATTATCCACCACCAAAAAATGTGTTCGACCTTAAACATGAAGCAAAAGAAGGTACCTCAATCTTTGAAAAGTTGAGGATATCTGGCACACATATCTGACTCTGACTCCCAAGCTATCTCACCAACTTAACGGTGCCTTCACTGCACCTTCACTAAAGCAATCTCTTTGGTCCTAAGCTTTTGGACTTGTCTATCTAAATGGCTATAGGCTCATCCTCAAAAGATAAGTTTGGACCCAACACAACGAAATCAAGAGAAAGTAAATGGGACTCATTCAGCACGTACTTCCGAAGCATGGAAACATGAAACACAGGATGCACAACTGACAAACTAGGTGGCAAGGCTAACTTATAGGTCACTTTTCCTGCACAGCTCAAGATCTCAAAGGGTCCAATGAATCTAGGATACTTAAGCCTGCCCTTCTTTGCGAACCTCATCACACCCTTCATGGGTTAAACTCGAAGCCAAACATGAACACTAGGGATCGAACTCTCCGGTCCGCATAACTCTTCTATGGACTCTGGCTATCAATAGTCTACCCTGGATCATACGAACATTTCTCCATACCATCTATAAAATATATGGGTTAAAAATGGTTTTAAAATATTTTATTTTTAAAAATGAAACATCAGGAGTGTTGAAAATATGATTTAAATTTCTTCTACACATGTAGTTGGATAAAAAACTTCTTTATTATTAAATTAGTTGCAAATTAATTTGAAACTGCGTTAAACTTGTCTTTAACCTCATTCCATTGGATCATTGAACTGTGTGCTTTGATACGACTTGTTGGGTTTGAAAGTTATTAGGGCGTCATGCGGCAGCTTACTATTACAAATCATATGATGATAAATTAAACAACACATAAAACTATACTAAAAGAAACATATATTATTATATGATATGACCAATAGGTTTACATATTATAAAACTAAAATGGAAAAACATAAATATGTCGAAAGAAAATCTCCCCATAAACAAAACTCTCTATTAGCTACATTGTGTGTGCTATTGTGTTCTGCTACGAGAATATAATTTCAATTTATAGATCTCCAAATAATTCTCATATGGAAAGAATAACCAAATATGATAAAGAATTAAATATTTCTTTTGGGAAAAGTAAAAGCATTTATGGTAATACTTTGACTTTCCCTTAAGAGAAAATAAAACTTAAATAAGTAAGAAAATCAGGGCAAATCCTAACAAAAATTTGGGAACATTAGGCATGATAATGAGTATTCAATATAGGGGTAAAATGAAAATAATTTAATTAATTTTATCTTGATTTAGTAAGTGATAAAGTAATTTGAGACACATATGTTTAGTAAAGTGATCAGTTAATATGGGACAGAGGGAGTATATGACAAGAAATAGAGAAGGAAGTTAGTAAATCACCCCAAATTGCCTCTTTAATCTTTTGCATGATTTGTGTCTCAAGAATAAGAAATAAAATAAATGAATTAAAAGAAGACGTAAATAATAAGAACAAAAGTTGGAGAATAAATCATTTTAAGTTTTACAAGCTTACCTAGAACAAAAGTAAAGATGTTAGAAGTTACCATCTGAACAAGAGTAAAGAAGTATGAAGTGTAGAAAAAGTAGAAAAGAAAGTGTAAGCAATATCCATCAATGTTAGGAAAGATAAATTGTATCAACTAGACAACATCAGTTCTCATGTAAAGCTTTTGGTAAGTTGTAGTCAAACAGACAATGATTCAGAATAAAAGTCCTTTATCTTGGTTGAAACGACACACGATTTTTGAGTTCAAACATAGGTGCCTCAATCGCAACATATTCATAATTTCCGAAGGTACGTAACAAGCAACGCTCAGAGCTACAAACAGAATTGAGATTCTTAAGTACAATAGAGATAAAGAAGGCCAGCTATTCTCAGCAACACTTTACCACCCGCCATCCAATGTTGTACCAACTTTTAAGAGAAGTCCTGCAATCATAAAATGCCTAGAGGTAATCCTCCGCACTTCTATGCAATGAAAGGAGAAAGTCTTCTTTCTCAAAGACCTCTTTGTGGAGTAAATTCCAACTTCAATTATTAAAATGAACATTGGATAAGGAGGCTTACCTAAGTTATCATATTCATCCACTTCCATAATTCGAGTGCAGTTTGGAAAATATGATTTTATATCACCCCAGTCTTACATATGTTATCCATGACTACCAAGTACCTCCCGCATTTAGGAGCTTCATCATGCTGCTCATAATATTTATCAGCTTATCCAGCTATTGAAGAAAAAAAAGGCTTAAGAGTAATATTCTCACAGAATGCTCTTTTGAAACAGAAACTTTAGTGCAAATATCAAAGAGAATCATAATAAGTGGATCATTATAAAGTTTGTTAGCCATTCTAGTTCACTTTCTTCTTTTGCAAGTTGATCTTGCATCATCTGGAATTCATTTTCAAGGTCAACAATTTTATTCTCGGCCTCTGCAGTGTGTTGAGAGATACACCGATAAGAGACAAAGGCAATAACATCGACTGTGTAGCATTCTATACCTCTTTAATTTCAACTTTATTGTAAATGATTCATTATCATGTGTTACTTTCCTAGTCAACTATATAATTTAATCTGGATACTAGTAGTGTAATTCTATTGGAAAAATGATAATCACACCCGAGATAATATCCAAACTAAATAAGAATCAGAAGAGAGTAACAAAGACACCAAATATTAAAATGGGGTAAATATGACACCCAAATAATTAATGTAATAATATTGATGAAAACTTGGTAATGTCAAATGACTACTACTCAATACTCTTTTATTTCATACAACTCACAATAATATTACTTCCACACTGTTTACTCACGAACTAAGAAATAGCTTGTGGATTACTGTGTATTGCTTCTCTATTTTGGTGTGTCCTTACAAATGTGCATAAGTTCTCTATTTATAAGGAAAAATATGTCTCATTTGATTTCACTAATGACATCAATGTAAAATAACAATTCAAACTTGAGAGGCTTTGTAAAGATATTCACAACTTGACCATGAGATTTCACATACTAATTGAGCTCTACCTCTTTCTTGGCAATACATTCTCTGATAAAGTGATACATTGTTTCTATGTGCTTACTCTGATCATGATACATTGGATTCTTGGCAGGTGCTTGCGCAGATTTTGTTATCGATGCAAATCATTGTGGCTTCAATTTGTGGCAAATTAAGTTCCTTCAACTATCTCTTCAACCAAATAGCACGACACATACATGATGTCACTGCCATGTATTCAACTTCACAAGTCGAGAGAGTAACAATTGATCATTTCTTTGAACTACAAGAAATAACAAAATAACTCAAGCAAAACACAAACCAGATGTGCGTTTTCTATCATCAACATCTCGCACATAATCTCTATCACAATATCCCACAAGATTAAAATCATCAGAAGAAGAATAAAATAGCCCAAGGTCGGTTGTTCCTTTTAGGTAACGAAGAATTCTTTTAGCAACCTCATGTGAGTGGAGGTAGAAGCGACTTACTACTCCAACTGCAAAGAGTATATCTGATCTCGTAAATGTCAAGTACCTCAGACTTCCTATGAGACTTTTGAACAGAGTGGAGTCCACCTTTTCTCCATCATCAAACTTTGACAATTTTGTTCCACTTTCCATTGGGGTGTTCAGAGGGTTGCAATCAAACATGTTGAACTTCTTCAAGATATCCTTTGTATAGCTTTCTTGAGATATGAAGATGCCTTCCTCCATTTATTTCACTTCTATGCCCAAGTAATATTACATGAACCCTATGTCCGTCATGTGGAACTCAAGGGATATGGCTTTCTTGAAAGCTTCAAATAAAACTGGGTTGTTACCCGTTCGAATGAGATCATCAACATAAAGACAAACAAGCACAATATATCTGTTAGTAAGAACTTTAATGTAATGAGCATATTCATAGAGACAACGAGTTACCAATTGTCTTGAAAATATTTGTCAATGCGATTATTCCAAGATCGTGGAGCTTGAAACCCATATAAGGCTTTCTTCAACCTCAACACCTTAGCTTCATGATACACAAAGCCCAATGGTTTCTCAACATAGACTTCTTCTTCAAAATATCCATTCAATAATGTTGATTTTACATCTATTTGATGGGTTTTCTACTTCATTTGCGCCGCCAAAGAGATTAATAAACTGATCATCTCCATGTGGGCAATAGGCACATAGACTTCCTCATAGTCGATACCATGTCTTTGTTTGTTTCCTTTATCCACAAGTCTTTCCTTATATCTTTCTACCTCTCCATGAGCATTTTTCTTCGCGTTGTATATCCATTTGACTCCAATTGCTCGATGATCCTTAGGAAGAGATGTTAACTCCCAAGTGTTGTTCTTCTCTATTGACTGGATCTCCTCCTCTATGGCTTGTCTCCACCTTTTGTCAGTAACAACTTCATAAAAAATCATCGGTTCACTATCAGCAAAGAGACAACACAAAAATTAAAAATTAGTAATTTCTTTTGTGTCATCATAGAGTTCTTGGATACTATTTATCCTATACAGTCTTTCACTTGAACTCTCTTGAGTAGACGAGGATGCAACATTTGATGGTGAAGGAGGTGGAGTTGCATCCTATGAAGGTGTCATTGTCTAATGCTCTTATTCATCTCCAAAGTATGGAACAAAATCATATGTTCTTTCTTCTGGAGCCTCCCATTTCCATATTTCTTCTTCATCAAATTCAACATCACGACTCACCACAACCTTATTATTGCTTGGATTGTACAATTTGTAGCCTTTTGAACTCACTCCATAGCCAACAAATACATACTTGACACTTCCATATTTGAGTTTAGCTCTCCCTTGATGTTGAACATGAACATAGGCTATGCTTCCATAGATTCTCAAGTGCTTGAAACTTGTCCTACTTCCGCTCCATGCTTTTTGAAGAGTTTGATGTCGCACATTTTTTGTTGGAGACCTGTTAATTAAATAATCTGCACAAGAAATAGCCTCGGCCCAAAATTATCTTGGTAGATGTTTAGCTTTCAACATACATCTAGCCATATTAAGAATTGTTCTATTCTTTCTTCATGCATCTATATTTTGTTGGGGTGAGTAACTGTTAGAGGGAAAATTCCATGAGATTGACAAAAGTCATTAAATTCTTTTGAAGTGGATTTGCCTCCTCTATCATACATTAATGCTTTTATTTCATAGTCACTTTCTTTTTCTACAAGTTCTTTGAAATTTTTAAAAGCAACAAAAACTTCAGATTTTTTCTTCAAGAAGTATACCCAAGTCTTTTGACGTAAATCATCAATAAAGAACAAGAAGTATTACTTTTACCTAACGAAGGTGGATCGATTGGACCACACACATCAGTGTGTACAAGTTGGAGTAGCTTACTTGTTCTTGATGTAGTCTCCTTTGTAAACTCCTCCTCGCATGTTTTCCAAGAAGACAAGCTTCACATAATTGATTTGGATGGTTGATTGATGGTATCCCATCAACCATGTTTTTTGTCTCCCATTGATTTGAGCGCTTCAAAGTTCAAATGCCAAAATCGCATATGTCAGCACCATGAGTCATCTTTCACATTAGCCTTCAAACACTTTGCATAAATGGTCTTAAGATTCAAAGGGAACAACCTGTTCTTGGCCATGTTCACTTCAACAATTAAGTTGTTACTTGAATCTCTAAACCAAATATGCATATTTTTCATATGAATATCATATTCTTTTTCAAGAAGTTTACCCAAACTCAAAATATTAGTTTTCAGTTTTGACACATAATAAACATTGTTAATAAAAAATATGGCCACCATCTTTACATGATATCATAATCATACTTATTCCTTTAATTTGGATCTATGAGGTATCTCCAAAAGACACATTACCTTTCACCGTCTTCTTTATCTCTACAAACTTATATTTTTAGCCACATATATGATTGCTTGCTCCATTTTGAAGATACCATGAGTTGCAATCATTTGTATCTTCTTCTTTGAGTGACATTAACAATGTTGACTCATCTTCGTCTTTGTTGTTGTCAACAAGATTAGCTTTCTATTTAATATTAATATGACTTTCCCAAGAGTAATGTCCAATTTTATGACAGTTATATCACTCAATTTTAGATTTATCATACCTCATTTTATTGGTACCTTGATAGGCTCCACGTCCTCTACCTCTTTGTTGACCACGGCCACGAGCTCTGAATGACCGGTGACATTTATCTTCATTATTGAATTTGTTGATATAACTTTTTCCTCTTCCATGGTCTCCACGACCTCTCCATTGTCCATTTCCTTAGTCACTTTCTTCACCTTCAAAGCCTGATTTTTAAGAAGTTACTCTAGTGGCTTTTCTTTTCTCCTTTTAATCTTTTCTTCGTGGGCTTGTAAAGAACCTTCTAATTGATCTACCGTAATAGAATATAAATATTTAGACTGCTCAATAGGACACACCACATAATCAAATTTAGATTTTAGGGAACGAAGGATCTTTTCTACCACATGCACATCATCTACTCCCTTCTCGTACTTACTTAGTTGATTCACAATAGCCATCAATCTTGAACTGAAATCTGAAATAGATTCGGATTCTATCATTTTTAAAACTTCAAAAGCATCCTTTAGAGTTTGAAGTTTTATCTTCCTTACATATCAACTCCTTGGAGAGAATTTTGTAAAATCTCCCAAGCTTCTTTTGAGGTGGTTGCATCAGCCACCTTCTCAAACATGACATCATCCAAACATTCATGGATAAGAGTGAGGTCTTGTTGATCTTTCTTTCTTTTCTTTAACAAGACCTCCTTTTAATTTGGGGACAATGTTTCATCATTAACAGATTTTGTATACCCATTGTCTACAATGTCCCAAACATTTTGAAAGCCAAGAATGACTTTCATTCGTAGACACTATTTTTCATAATTTTATCTTGTGAGACGGGGGTATTGATAAGACAACATACTATTATCTTTCATGGCTCTAATACCACGTTATTGAACAAAATGATAATCACACCCATGAAAATATTAACACTAAATATCAATATGAAGAGAGTAACAACGACACCAAATATTAAAATGGGGTAAATATGATACCCGAATAATTAATTCGATAATATTGATGAAAACTTGACAGAGTCAAACGACTACTGCTCAAAACTCTTTTATTTCACAAAACTCACAATAATATTACTTTCACACTATTTACTCACAAACTAAGAAATAGCTTATGGATTATTCTCGTTACTCTCTATTGCTTCTCTATTTTGATATGTCCTTACAAATGAGCATAAGTGCTCTATTTATAAGGAAAATACTACCTCATTTGATGTCACTCATGACATCAATAGAAAATAACAATTCAAACTTGTAGGTAAACAACTTTAAGCTTTTTTGATGTTGTTGCAATCTTTGCAGTAATTGAGGACTAATGTTGTTAGCCTATTGCAGCAAAGGAGGACTTTATATATATATATATATATATATATATATATATATATATATATATATAAAAACCCCACAAGA
>JAJOOE010013048.1:0-44851 GCA_036250405.1 Solanum raphanifolium | reverse complement strand
TTCATATATATATATATATATATATATATATATATATATATATATATATTATGTAACTATATACTTCAGTATGATATTTGTTATTCCGATATGTTATTTCTAAATATCAAATATCGTGTTGAATACCAAAAAGTTTAAAATATATACCATATACTATACCAAAATTATGATATCAAAATTTTTAATATAGTATAATAATTCATTATATACCATATCATATCTATCCCTATTTACACGTTAAATTTTTTTGAGCTAAAATCAGTCAAAAGTTACAAGTCAGTAACCTCCAACTTATAATTTTACAACTTATAAGTACTCTTAATTTGATCAAATATTTTATAATTTTAAGTAGAAAACTCTCAACTTCAAAATGAAAAATGAATTGTGGTACATAAGTTGGGGATCAATATTTATTTTTTTGTTCCAAACAAGATATGAATCAAATTTACCAGAAAAAAAGTCGTGATTTTATAAGCACTAATTTATTTCTAAAAGTAAGTACCATTATTTTCACTTGAACAAAATCTTTAAGCAGCACTTTAATTAGTTCAACAAGACCTTAATTTATAATAGTGCATGGTATCCTAATTTATTTTAAATTGAATGCCCAAATCTTTTTATTTTGGCAAAAGATAATGCCAACTTTAGAACTAGAAAAACCATTTAATGCATTGAAATCAAAAGATACTTTTCTGGATTTTGATTTCCTTTCTAATTCTATTACTTTCTCTCGTAATTTATGAGATACTTTTCGTTTTTAAAAAGAATATTCAAATTATGTAATTTTGATAAATACTTTAAGATAGATTTTATTATTGTATTGATATGAAAATAATTGTAATTTATAGTTTTTTAAAAGCAATTTTTAATTTTCAAATATTAATTTAATTAATATTTAAAAATTAATTAAATTGACTTTCCAAAAAAGGAAAAAAATATATATGATGAATTTTAACACAGGGAGTATCGAAAAACATGAAACTTGAATGTTACTCATATAATCTCTTTATGCTTTATTAAATTAGTTTAGTGTACGTTTTTGTATTATCTAGTGATAAATTAATAAAATTATTTATTAGGATAAAATTATTAAGAAGTAGTAATTGGTATTAAAATAAATATTGTATTTATTTAAATGATATAAATAAATATTATATCTCGAATATGCTATTATTTGTTGTACGCACCTTATCCTTTTCTTCAAATGATTTGTTGAATTTATATTCTTTTTCGTCATTTTGACTATTTTATCGTAATTAAAAAAAAATCACTACCGATATTGATAATTTTCATTTAAGTTTAACATTTATTCATCAATGTGAAAAATACAGTTCAACTTTAATATAGTTTGATAGTGGAATTTGTTTATTACCAAATGTATTTAAATCAGTAAATAACTCTTCTAAATTATGATCATAAACAATTTTCATTTTCTTACAGTAGTTTATATTTTATCTTTTATATAAGTATGATTCTGACAAAAAAATAAGTAATAACTTGACATATTATGTTTAAATATGTACTAAATACCTTAGCAACATAAATAGTATCAATATGAATGAGAAATATTTTTTTTTCTATGAATTTGCTTGCAATCAGCACAAAGTTGAAATTACACGCTCCATATAAATCTTTCTTTTCATAAATAAAAATATTAAAAAATCAATCGATAATGACTTATATAAATATATTCATATATTGATCGAAAAACGTCTAATAACTTTACAGCAACAATAAATAAATTGATGAGTGAAAACTAAAAGAAAAAACACGGTAATATTCGTGGAACATTATATCTAAAAAAATAGCTTTTCTTTTCACCTTAGATACATATGTTGATACAAACTAAAAATAAAAAGAGACATTTTTAACAATTCAGAGTAGAAAAAGAGTTCTTACCATTTCAAGTAAAAAGAAAAGGAAAAACTACGTAATTAAACATACTTAACTATTATATAGTATATTATTATTATCTATACTTTCAAAATATTATGTATATTATCATTAATTAAGTGTTTTCTAAGTATCTTACATTTGGATACATTTATTTTTGCTATCAGATACACAAAATTAGGGAGAGAGACGAGCGAAATTCGTATGTTTCCCAGATACATGTGTATCACACTAGATACATGTATGTGAGGTGCTTCACATGTATCTGAGATACTAGATACATGGGAGAGTGGCAAGCAGATATGGGAGGGAGGTGAGCAAGTTTTGCCATGTATCCCAGATACGTGTGAATGCACTTGCATACAATGTATCTATAATAAATTACACTTTAATTTGACCTTATGTATCCGAGATACATGTATCTAGGGCACCAAAATCTGATAAGATACGTAATATTGAAAATTAAAGTGTATCTAAGTAATTAACTCTTAAATTAGTGGGATTTATTTAAGTTCTCCAAAAAAGAAAGAAACATAGCTCATAAACTAAAATTTTATAACCGAAAAAAATAAATTACTGTTGAATCTAAAGAAATAACTAATTCAAGCATAACTAAAATTTGCATAAAATAATCCTTTGTAGTTAATAATACATAATGCATGTATATCATCTTTTATTTTTAATTTCTAGGCATACTGCATTAATAGTCTAATACATGGGTCATTTGCGCCTTTTATCCCTATTTTGTGATGGTCTTTAATTTTTGTCTGTCGTAATAAATACTTTTTTTATTGAGCATAAACTTATATTTTGAATCATAATATCTTACAAGTTATGTCATGGCATTAGTTCATATTCTAAAAAACTTATGTCTTACTAAATATAAGTTTGATTATTAAAGGACAAAACTTAAAGACCAATCCATTTAAAGAGCAAAAACTAAAAATCAGCTCATATACAATTTTAATTTATGAATACTACATGTTACTTCAATAATGTATTTCAATATTTAATTGCAAGTGATACAAAATTTTCAACAATATATATACATATTTTAATTTTTTTTATATATGATATGATGTCTGGATTTCGACTCCTTCCCTCCCTCTAGCTCCGCCCATATTTGATAAAAGTAATAACACAGGATTCTAACTCATAATTTTGCAAAAATATTTAACTATAAATTTTAATATTATTTTTTTTTCAAAAATTTAAATGTGATTAATTTTTGCTATGTTCTTTTATTATAATTTCTTTGTTGTACCTAATAACTCCATATATATTTGTTAGTCCTCCTTGGTGAAAAAGGACATAATTTCAGGTCAAATTAATGCGGTCTGATTTGGAATATAATTAAAGAAATAAAACTAAGAGAAGAATAATTGGATGATGACAGTAGGATTTAAAAATTTGTAGGGGACTAATGGCTGCCCACTTTAGTCAGTTAGTGTAATTATTTTATATCAAATGTTTTTTTGTATTTGAATTTTTGTGCCACATGTTTAAGTCACGTTTGGATTTTTCCTATAACAAGTTAAAGTTATGTAGGCAAATATTATTTCGTTTTCATGCATATCTACAAAAAAAAAAAATGACTTCAATTATGACTAAAAATGTATCAATGTTGTTGTCTCCTTGTGCCAATTAGGGATAAGTTCAATCATCTTTTGGTTTACCAAATTGCACTGTCTAGTCGAAGTCACCTAACAATAACTAATATATGTATACTTTTATAAAGTAACTAGTGAATGTTAGCAAGGTGCCCAATCACTATATAGTTTTTTTAATTATTAATGTCATATTATTTGTAAAGTTTATTGACCACGAAAAAGTTTATGATAAATTTTTAGAAGGTTTTGTAGAGATGTTTGAAGGTAAAGTTGTATTTATAACTTATACTAGGAATGAAGATATTCAGGACAAGATGGGAAGGATTCTAGTGGTGGACAAAAAATAAGGGCAGCGAGACTGAGATCAATAGTCTGACCATGTGAAAAGGAGTACACTATGCCGCACTGAGGAAGTGCAAGAGGTTGACAATGACGGTTATGAGGAAAGGTAGAGGAAGTCTGAAAAGGTATTGGAGAGAGGTGATTAAGCCAGATAATATGATATATTGCAGTTTATCAAATACGACGACTCTAGCTCATTCTTTTTAAAACTAGCTCGTTCTTTTTAAAACGAAAGAAATATGTGTAAGTGCACTTGTTCCTCTTCATTATGTTTCAGCATGACTGTATCGTTACTATATCTTTTTTTCCATATTTGTTTTTATTATTTCCTCAAACCCACTTAATAGGATAATATAATACTAAATATATTTTTTGTCGTATATTATTTTGTAAAATTTATTATATAAAACATTTTTTTCGTTTTTCTAATAGCACCAATGTTAAAAGAATAGTTTTGGACTTTCATCTTTTATGTGGGACTACTTCTATATAGACAAAAGTATTATTTACCAACCAGTGTTCACCAATAATAAAAAAAAAACATTATAAATTTGATAAAGTTAGTAGAACTCCATATTTTAGGTTCGAGTATTATATTATTAGAGCTATTTATGCGTGTTAGTGTTGTTTTGTGGTATTTTGGGTTTCTTCATTTTGCACAAAGTGAATTTTCATTAGGCATAGAATAAAATGGTGATATCTACTTGTTTAATATTTTGACCAATTGTGATACACATACGCAACAGTAACACTCAACAATTAAAATTAAAATTCAGATCTACAAAATAAATAGATTTAATAATTAAGATTAGGCCACTTATTAAATAAAAAACAAATAAAGCCTTAATGCACATCTCGTGTATTCAAATTCAAACATCTTAATTTATTAGTTAAAACAAATGAGACCAGAGTCTTTTTCAATAAATTTAGCGTATATGTTTAACTGTTTCTATGAAAGAAATATAAAAAGTATGATAACTGTATATTCCTTCATTTCACTATACGTGATGTAAATTGTCTAGATACAAATTGGTTCAGAGATGAGACAGGTTCATTGTTTGTCAAGTTAGCACACAACAATAAAAATAACAACATATTCGGTATAATTTCACTCGTGGAATTTGAAAAAAATAGTACTAATATACAAAAATCTTACCTTATCTTTGTTGTGTAGAGAGGATGTTTAAGACAGATTTTCGGCTCAAGAAAGATGTTTTTTCAAAACAAAGGTTTGAAAGAAATAAAAGTCAAAAGCTACAGTGAAAATATTGAAGAAATAAAAATATTGACAATAATAGTCATAATAGAATTGTGTAATATTAAGGCTCAAATATGCCATTGAATTTTGAGAAAGACTTATTTATGTCATCCGTTAAATGTTTGACTCATCTATGTCATTCTGTTTGAGAAAGACTAATCCATGTCATTTCCATTTGAGAAAAAGTTTATCTATGCCATTATTTATTAACTGAAATAAGCATATATGAGCCAAACTTTTAACAGAGTTATGCTGCTCTGAGTCTCGCATAGCTAACGCTACGCTGCGCCTGCACTGACGTGACTTGCAAACAACGATGACGCTATATAGCCATATTGGGGACTATAACGAATCCGGGTATTTGGAGTTACGAAGGTGTAGCGGGAGCACATATTGTGTTTTCTGGCTTATGCTTTTTGGCAGCTATCTGGCATTGGGTGTATTGGGATCTAGAAATATTTTGTTAAGTACGACTGGTACCATTTCGATGTGTTTCAATTCTTTCGAACAAGAGAGATTTGATGCTTTTGAATCCATTGTATTAATTCCACTTCCTACTCGCGGTATGCTCTTTATGATCTCGGCTTATGATTCAATTGACATAGATGAGTCATTTCTCAAAGTTTGATGGCATATTTGAGCCTTTTTTCTTTTAAATTATAATTTAATTAATGGCGTGACCGAATCATAATTGACCACGTGTAAAAAATAATTTTACAAAATCAAAACTGTTTTCCGTTAACAAATAATGACATGGGTGAGCCTTTTCTCAAACGAAAATGGCATAGATGAGCCAATTTTTTAACGAATGACAAAAATAAGTCATTTCTCAAAGTTTGATGACATGTTTGAGCATTTTCCCTAATAACAATACTGGTAAGGACACAGATAAATGCTACATACTAGAACCTTGCTCTACCACTAGATACCAAGTTAGCATCATCCTTGCAATTATATTTTCTTCTTATAAGAGAGAAGATAAAAGTAATTGAAATGCATAAAGCCAACATCTACAAGCATGACTTTGGAATGAATTATAGCAATATATAAAGAGACAAAGAAGATGATAGGCACAACCCAACAACGTCAAGTCATCAACAACAACAACATACCCATGTAATCTCACATGATAAGCACGACCAAAGTAACAAAAAGATGAGCATGAACATTGCTATCTAGTATAGCCTGTATAATATCATTCCCTTATACCTTGGACCTTAAAAAGTACTTGTTAAAAAACACCACGCTGATGCACGAAAGGGAATAGGCTTCTTTATAGCTGTGTTACAACAGCCACACGAATGCTCATATGAGATTTTACGACGTTTGATTAAATCAGTTCAAGAGAACATACTCTTCCTCCCGCCTTTACTTGATGCTGTTCGCTACATCAATTACAAAGCGATATTTGACGTCCTTCTTTATTAACCTTTCGAGTGCCTCATTGACATACTGAATGGGGACTATCTCAATTTCTGGATAAATTTTGTGGGAAGCACAGAAATCCAGCATTTCTTGTGTCTGCTTTGTTCCACCCGTTACACTCCCAACGATGCTCTTCATACCTGCCAGAAACGACTCATTTTTAGCCAGAGTATGACATATAGAACACAATCTTGCTTCAAATTGTGAGCAGATATAGAAAATAATACCGAGGATTAAGTTTCCTGGAATAAATTTCACTTCACTTGGGAAGCCAACAAGAACAAGAACGCCAGCAGTCTTTAACAACGACAAGTATGTATCAAATAGGATATCTCCAGAAGCGGTGTTAATAATGAAGTCAAACGACTTATTCAGCGCCTTTAACAACGTAAGAGAGATCAATCACAATAACAGAAGCGGTGTTAATAATGAAGTACAGACTGCAAGTTTATGACTGACATCATACCATCATCTGCTGTTCATCTGATGAGATTACAAACTTGTCTGCTCCAAGAAGATTTAACGCCTCTTCTCTCTTAGATATACTTGTACTGAATACCGTTACTTTTAATCCGAAAGCCTTTCCAAACTTCACTGCTAAGTGGCCTAGACCACCTAATCCAACGACACCTAAAGATTTCCCCGGTTGGTTCATGTTATGTCTTATCATCGGAGTATAAACAGTAATTCCAGCACATAGTAAAGGTGCTGCAGATGCAAGTGGGTAATTTTCAGGTATTCTAAAGCAGTACCTGTACATATAAACAACGTATATCAGTATACTATATACCTATTTTATACGACCATTTGGTCCACATAGGGTATAGAACAGGGACGTTGGGACGAGTGGGGTGAGAACAACACATAATTTGTCGGAGAGTTGGATATATTAACCTTTCATTGACTACAATGTAACTGGAGTATCCCCCTTTAGTAACTGTACCATCGACGTCTATACCATCAAAAGTGTTTATTGCTCCTTCTGAGCAATGAACCTCTAATTCATCACAACAATATTCACATTCCCTGCATGAATTAACATATGTTCCAACTCCAACATGGTCGCCAACTTTGAAGTGCTTAACATCCATACCAACCTCTCTCACAATTCCCGTAATTTCATGTCTGACAGTCATGAAAAGATTTCACAATATAAGTAAATGAGGTAAAATGTATCCTGGCACCAAATAATTTGTGAAATCAAGCTTCTCACCCTGGCACAAGAGGATATTTTGAAGTTCCAAGTATATTTCTGGTCCAGAGAACATCAGCGAAACACATTCCACAAAATGCAATGTCTAGCAGAACATCATCACTGCTGACTGCCCTGTGGTAAGTAAAATAAAATTTTAGCTGCAACTTAAAATAACTCGAAAAGTAGAATCAAATCAATAGTTCAACCATTTAAAGTTAGTGAATGATCATGTAATTCAAAGTGGCGAAATAGAACAGCCCTTGGCAGAGGACGAAAACTCAACCAAAAGAAAAGAAAATCAAGCATCACAAAAGGCCATTCAATCCTTGCACGCTGTAAATGTACCTCCGATTGAATTCATAAGGTGAAAGAACTCCAGACGGATCTCTCGCTGCCCAACCAAGGCAATTCTCGTTTGCACTTGCAGAAGTCATTACAATTATTCTGCATTAAGAATGCAATACAGAAGTAAGAATAATGTAATAGCAGAGAAGCCTAGCATTGTGTATTTGGGAAGATTGCTATTCCTTTACCACAAGTTGTATAACTTTACAGCTTTGTTGATAAACTTGAGTGTCATTATAGCTTTTCTAGGACTGATCTGAGTATGTTTGGAAGATGTGGAATCATATATTCCTCCATCAAGAACTCTCACATTCAGAAGATGAAAATATTGGCAGAGATGAGAATTGTTGAGATGGACACACATAGGCATGTTATTGTTGATATCCGAGACAACGTGAGAGTGGCTTCAGTGGAGGACAAGATGTGGGAAACATTATTGAGATGGTTTAGGCATGTGATGAGGAGATGCACATATGCTCAGCGTGCAGAGGTGTGAGAGGTTGACTATGGATGACCGTAGGAAAGTTAGAGGTAAACCGAAGAAGTATTGGAAATAGGTGATTAGACATGACATGACGCAGTGTCAGTTACTGAGGACTTGACCTTAGATAAGAGATAGTGGAGGACACGAATTACGGTAGAACATTAGTAGGTAGAAATGCATTGTCTTGCTATTCATCCATACTAGTAGTCATAGTATTACTCTTATAGTTTACCGTCTTCAATATTTGTTACTCTCTATTGTTTCTTGAACAACTTTGACTATCATATTATTTTGCTGTAGTACTAATCAATTACTACTATTTGTTATTCCATTACCACTTTTTCTGATTGCTTTGGACGTTTTTCTTAAGTCGAGGGTTTATCATAAACAATTTCTCTATCAGATATAGAAATAAGGTCTACTTACACTGTATTCTACTCTACTCTACCCTCCCATTTGGTCAGACCCCACTTCGTGAAACTACACCGGATATATTTTTGGGGATTTGTGCCACTTTAGGGTAAAGTGGATCACTAACAAAACTTTCGGAGCTAAAACTCAGATTTATGTTAATTTATTTTTCCGAAAAATAAACAATTTACATTCTTTATGCAAAATCCTTATAAGAATTGTTCTAATCGACCATGAAACGTCTTAAAAAATTAAAAAAATCAAATACAACAATTGCATCAATAGGGATATAGTGAGTATAAAAAATTTGAAACATACAACAGATCGTTGACTTCAAATTGCTATTACAATTATAGATAAAAAATTTAGTACAGTTGATTCCAAATATCAGATTTTAAAATATGAAAAAATTCATATTGAAAAGAGAATAAACCTGGAAGGAAGAACGAACAGGGAAGAGATAGAACTAACCAAGTGACGGCAAATGGAAAAATGAAAAAGTTACTTCAGTCCCGAGATGGATTTACTCTATTTTTTTTTTTAAATAATAATAATTATTATTTTAATATTTAAAATTTTGAAATTAATTAAAGTTAACCAACAGCTCCCAATAAAAGTGACGGCTTATGAATTTGCTACTATGATTTGGGGAAAATTTTTATGGTGGTTGAGGCACAAAAAATAATAGTTGTGTGAAGGTACCATCTGTTTTTGACAAGTGTTTTCTGTGGGTCCCCCTTATTGCACTCTTTCTCTCTCACACTTACATTTTCTCAAATTTTACCCTTTCCTTTACACCAGTATTTTTACAGCTATATTTTTTTTAAGTCCTACCTTAAGTGAAAAAAATAAATTCATACAATTATTTATTTTGTGCTTTCACAAATTCATTTGTTTGACTCTTTTTTCTATTAATTTTCGTAACCCACAAGAAAAAAATGAATCTATAAAAGTTTCGTTTCACATTTTAAGATACTAAACATAAAGAAAAATTTTAACGAGAAACACAAAATCAATATTGGCAATATTTATTGGATACATGCCATAGAAGTGGAAAATTTAACAAATCTGAAAAAGAAAAGTTAATTGAGTGTTTGATATCATTAATACACTATTATTAATATTAATCATAAACAAAAATAAAAAAACATATTTGATAACTAAGAATTGAGTGATTAAAATTGAAATCTAAATAAAAAAAAATTAATGACTAAAATTTAAATAATTAAAATTAAATGATATATTTAAGTGTAATAAAAAATGCCGATTGAATTTTGTAGTTCAATTGGTTGATTACATAAATTTTTACTTTACTGAAGAAATTTCATTTTTTTTTAATTTCACTATCCTCAATTTTCTTGAATTCATCCAAAAATAAATAAATTTAATTTTTTTCGACATCTTACTTTACTTTCCCCTCAAATAAATAGTAATAGAGATATAAAGTATATAATAGATATCGTGGGTGAGTTTCAAAATTTCTTTATTAAAACAAAAAATAAAAAAATAAAATTTACACTAAGAATTAACAAGCAAAAAAAGAAAATGCAAGTAAGAAAGAAAAAGTACTCCAAAGAACAGATTAAAACTGGAAAAAAAAAAGTAGGAAAATTAGTACATTATGGATCCCACAGTATACATGTGAAATAATTATCATTTTTTTCGTTCTAGAATTTGTTGTCCTAAAATCAATAAAAAAATCGCTTGCTTAGAAATTTTAGGGATTGTTTGGTTTGTTGATAAGTTTTGATGGAATTAATTATATTTGAATTAGTTATGAAGAAATTACTTATTATGGAGTATTATTTTTTAGTAATGATTGTTGATAAGTTTTTATCAAAATTGAAGCCTAAAATAAAAATATACGACAGTTGGCTTAAATTGCTACCAAATTAGTTTTTTATTGAGTAAATTTTAAGTTTAGCAAACATAAAAAATATATTTGTATACTATAGCTATAGTTTGCATAATTGCGCTTCATATCAAATTTTATGTTTGCTGTGGCTATTAATCTGTATATTTCGGTCTACATATACATAAAAATTTGTATTTATATATTTTGGTATACTTATACATAAAAATTTGTATATGTATACATAACTGTATTTTTGTATATATGTTTTTTTGTTGTGATTTTCAGTCGTATATGTATATGTGTATTATATGTATTTAAATATAGATCTGTATATGTAACTGTGTTTTTGTATACAGATAGATTTGTCTACAAATCTCTCTCTCACTTTATACAAACACAAATTATACATTGTATTTTATATAATCTGTGTTTGTATAAAGTGAGAAAGAGAGAAAGACAAAAGAGAACTGGGCAGGGGAATATTTGTATTGTATAATTATAAGTGTATAAGACAAAGAGATATGTATTTGTATGTGTATATACAGTTTTCTCTCGCTTTATGCAAACACAAACACAATTTATACATTTGTGTTTGTATAAAGTGAGAGAGGCGAGAGAGAGAGTGGCGAGCGAGACCTGGAGAGTGGCGAGCGAGATTTATGGGGAGAGAGGCGAGTGGCAAACTGTTTGCTACGGATTAGAATTATATGAAACTATGGTTATAGCATTTAATTTGAATTGTAGTTTCCTATTTTATACAATTTTCCCTTAAAAAATAACAAAAATGCCCTTCATTTATAGTTTGGCTCAAAATTGTCATTACCGTCAATACTTTGGTTCAAAAATGCCCTTAAACTTTGCGAAAGGAACAAAAATGTCCTCCGTTTGTAGTTTGGCCCAAAAATGTCCTTGTCGTCAATATTTTGGTCCAAAAATGCCCTTATTGATATTTAATGGGTCAAAAATGCTCATTTTCCAAATAAATATATTATTATTTACTTTCTAACACATTCTTTCTTTTAATAATGTTTTTTTTTTAAAAAAATATTAGCAAATGTTTATCTTACTTCAATTTAGAAAAAAATAAAAATGAAAATATTTCTTATTTTATTATCGTTATATAAATATAAATTAATGATGGATACTGTGATCTTATATATATGATATAAATTATATGTCGAAAGGTACATAAAGTTATTCTATTTTAATTGATAAAATGAGATTAAGAAGAAAAAAAATATTTTCTACATTTTTTTTGTTAAAGTGATTTTAGAAGAAAGAAAACAAGAATAGTGTTCTTTAATAATATTTCAATTAGGAAGAAGATATGTTTAGAAAGAAAAAAATAATATATTTATTCGGAAAAGGGCATTTTTGACCCATTTTGTAACTATGGGGGCATTTCTGGACCAAAGTATTGACTGCAAGGGCATTTTTGAACCAAAGTATTGACGGTAAGGACATTTTTGAGCCAAACTATAAACGGAGGGCATTTTTGTTCCTTTCACATAGTTTAAGGGCATTTTTGACCCTTTTCCCTTTTTTTAATGCTAAATTTAGTTGAGTAATTTTATGGATAGAAAAATCTAAGTTGGGTGATTTTATTAATACAAAATAAAGTTTAGTGATTTTACTAGATAAATTCTTAAAGTTGAAAGATCTTTTGAGATATTAACTTGAATTTAAATGAACCCCTTTTGTCCTTCTAAGTTCCCGACTCATTATGGAAGAGCACTAGCTTATGATAGGGGTGGACATTCAATTTTTCGATTTTCGGTTTTGAAAAAGTGTGCACTGAATATCTAATCGAACTAATTTGATTCGATTTTTTCAACTTTGACTCGGTATTTTTAAAACGATTTTTTGATGCGAATGAAAAATAAAATAAGAACAAAATCAAATGTATAAGACACTTCAAAATTTTAAACCATGCTAAATGATTATGTGTCTCACAATGGAACACTTATTGTGCTTAAAAGATCATATTTGTCTTTGTCATGTGCCTCCAACTACTGCTCGAGAAAAACAAGGGCGTAGATGAGTTCCTTTACAACGGTACATCGACAAAAAATACGTTTGGGTTCCTCTTAGAAATTAATATTTGAAGTTAACAATATATATATATGTCGAAGTACTTCGAACTTTTGAAAAAAAACAATGAGACCAAACCGAAAAATCAAAGAAGCAAAATTGAATTAGTTCGATTTGATACGATTTTTTTTTAAAAAAAAAATCGATATTTCTGCCCACCCTTAGTCTACGAATATCTATTTTTTGTTTTACAAAGCTTTAACATAAACAACATATTAGGATTTGGTTAATTAAGTCCTTCTGTAGTCTTGTATCACATACAAAAAAACTTGGATTATACAGAGAAAGCCTAATCTTTCATTATTTTTATTGAAATTGACAACAATAATACCAAGATTATAATTAATTAACATACATGTTTTATATATTACATGATAGAACAAGAATATACATTATCATCATTAAACAAATTGCTAACTTTGTCATCTCCTCTTTGAGTTATAGGCAAAGTACCATACTTATCAGTGGCATTGTAACCATGCCTCCAATAATTGTAACTTTCTTTGTACTCTGTTGTTGTATCTTTGAAGTAATTATTTGATGATGTGAAATATAGTGGTGGATTTGGGTATGGCCAAAATTCTGCCCTCTTTCCTGATCTTCTTACTGCTTTTAGCACCTTTTTTCGATCGACGTATCCCATTATGGTCACCTTTTCCATCTCTACATCGATCTCTACTGAATCCACCCCTGTTATTTATACGCTTATTATTATATGTTTAACAAAATTATAGATTTGTAGCGAAATATTTGATGTATATATTGTGGCGAATTTAATTGTTGTGAACAAAATTTGTGACGGACATGTCATAATTTTGTCACAAATTTGTGAAGGCCAATGAGGCCGTCACAAATTTGTTAGGGGTATGTGATAATGTGAATCATAATACTTAGTTCAATTGTAATTAAGAAAATTATAGATTTTTCATGGAATACTTATGATAGAGGGAGTTGCTTGGATAATAAGCATCTATCACTTTCAATTTTAAGATGTTTCACTTATGAATTTGACAGCATTCAATAACTTTAATTAAAATCTTATGATGATTTTAAAAACTTATAAGATTTTAAATTCAGTTATTTAAAATCTTGTGGTATGATATATGTTATATGAAAAGTTATAATAAAAAAGTTATCAATAAAGCCATAAAGGAAAAAAATATTCTTTTTGATGGACAAAAAGAAAAATAAGATAAATAAATTAAAACCGATGCATTATCTTTGCATACCTCTAAGCTTGAGGACAGCGTCTTTGACAACTCTCTCACAACCAGGGCAACACATCCTTACTTTGAGTTCCACCGTCTGTAAAATAAATCACCATTAAATAATTCTCACAATTATTCTTTGCTTACTAAATTAATTGTACTTCAACCATCTCAAATTATTTGTCGTTATTCAACATTTAAGGTTTTAAATTATGATTTCAAATTTACTATTTATTTCAATTAATCTTAGTAAATTATACTCCATGCACTACAACAAACAAAAGATGAGTATTTTATTTAGCACAATTATAAATATGAGTATTTATAATACAAATTAAATATCATTTAAGGCTTTAGCAATTTGAATGTAATGACATTGACTCAATTGTTGCTAAATATCTTTGGCGGCAATAAAAAATTGTATTACCACTAAACATCTCTTTTGTTATAGTGACGTCAAAAATACTAAATTCAGATGATCTGATGCTATAAAACAGCATCCGCCTAGCATGGTCGTTAGGATAGTCATGTGATCAACATATTCATTTTAGCGTTAGCTAAGTCTAACAACATTAGTGTAAAGAATTTTTCCTAGTATAAATTCACTTAAATAATATTTATAGGTAAGCTTTCTTAATCTTTAAAATAAGGTAGGTTGTATGAGAAGAAATCACTAGATTCAATTAGTCACTATGAAGATTATCCTAACTAGGCTTTGCATCAAAAGGATGACAGAAGTAGGGGTGAGATTCTGCTTTCCGGATCACTATTGGTCTCCATCTATCATTTATAATTTTTAATTTTCTTTCGAAGACTGGAAATATATTTCAAAATCTAGAAATGTATTAAATACTCTTTATACTTATTCTATCACGGGTTGTGGCCTAACTTCCCTTTGGAAGTTTCGTATGTGTTGTTTCTTTTAGCTTACACACGGGGTTCTGGGGTGTCTGTCATCATGAACTCGACTTTTGGATCGTGACAAAACAGGTAAAGATATACATATAACTTGAAACTTTTTCCATTATTCAAAAGATACATCTTTACAATAAAGTTGGCTAGTAAATTCAGATGAAATCATTTCCAGGTTGAACTGATGAAAAGGTGAGAAAAGATTAAAGGAAGAAGAAAGACCAAAGAAAGTGAAACCTGCAAAGAAAGTGGTCGACCCCTAGGCATGTTGTTGTTGTTGTTGTTGTTGTTGATGGCTTTGTAAAGCAAAAGAGATCTAACAGTGCCAAAGAGTTTCTGAATAGGCTTTCCATTTGTAAAGAGGTTGCTTGAGTATATATATATATTGACAATGACATATATGACTCGTTAAAAAGGGGAGGAGACTTATTGTTGAAGACTTTAGTTAAGTAAATTATATAAAGGTATATTTACTTGGGTTCCGGTCCCGGTAATAGAGAAAATTATGTTGAGAGCGTTATAACATGCAATCTGAATTTAATCAGGTCTCAATGTGAATATCAGACACTGGATGATAAGCTCAAAGAAAAAAGACAAATAGTTCGTATGGTATGTTTTCTTGGGATTATGCCCTGAAATGGAGAAAATCTTATTGAAAGTGTGGTCTCTAAAATTGTCCCTGCAACGTATAATACAAATTTAATCAAGTTTTAATATATCTCATACACCAGATGAGACACCAATAAAAAAGACGACATAGTTAAGTAAATTATATAAAAGTATGTTTTCTCACTTCATCAAAAATTATTGTTAGCGGCAATTAATTTGAATATGCCTTTTTGAGGTAATTACTA
Organism: Solanum raphanifolium; assembly: GCA_036250405.1. Taxonomy (NCBI): domain Eukaryota; kingdom Viridiplantae; phylum Streptophyta; class Magnoliopsida; order Solanales; family Solanaceae; genus Solanum; species Solanum raphanifolium. The sequence goes on along the minus strand of JAJOOE010013048.1, from coordinate 28,968 downwards.
GTGATAATTATATTCTAACACTTTTGTAAATGCTCCTAAAATCTATATTAAAGTACATATTTCTTGTCACTGAAAAGTTATTTTTGTTGTAGAATATAATGAGATAGACAGATAATCACACATTTAACATGATATTTACCATAGTCAAGCATAATATGTTGTTTAAGTCTCACCGTCACCACTCTTTAAAAAAAACAGTTTCACACGTAATAACGTGTTGAAGAAATAATTAATTAAATTAAGAGTATACTTTTGCTACCCAAAGAATTAAGGCATCTCTCCCCTAAGTTCCAATCTCTTGATTAGCACATCAATTAAGCAAGCAAACAATGTGCACTTGTCTCAAAAATGGCAATCCTCTTCACTTTTAGTAATTTTTCAATTGATTAATAGCATGTGGGTCTTTTTATTTAATATTCTACTTTGTTGAATGAAAAACACTTTTATGTAGTTATGTAGGAAGGGAATGGCATCTAAAAACTTGAAGCATGGGGACAAGCCAAATATGGCTGCTGACACTGAAAAGTAAAAAAGGAATATCAAGACATAGGAAAATGAGATAGGCTAAAGAAAGTACAAATTAAAGGTTTTTATTTCCTATATATTTTTCGATATTTGGTGTCTGATATATGCATTAGAGTCCTAACTCATTTGGATTAGTATCATGTAGGATTGATTTTAAAAAAATGATTGCTTACAAGAAAATGGTATAATACGTAATAAATATGTTTTTTAATTTGGCATCAACCAGTATCTATGCTCTCTAACTTTGAATATACATAAGTAAAACTTATACGCATATATAAAATTGAACAAGTAGACACACGCATTTGACGTGACATCCTACTTAACAATTCATGTAAGACGTTACGTAGGATGCGTATATTTACTTATTCAATTTATACAAATTTAAAAGTGTCTTCTTGTGCACAACTAGAATTGGAGCACATAGATGTTAATTGAAACAAGTTAAGTAACATATTTATGTGTTATATCAAAATAATAATTATACCTAAAATTTAAATTCAAAATTTTTAATTAAAAACAAAGGAATCGTATTCATCCTACCTGATAAGTACAAAAGTTTTTTGATGCAAGGAAACAAAATATTCCAAATATCTCCTTTTCATTTTGATCTGATCATCATCTCGTGTAAGCTTTTTATTTATTTATTTTTAATTATATGATACGAAGCATGCACCATTATCAACCAGTAATCCATTATCAAAGGTTTTATTCCTCACCTCTCAATTTTCTCCCTTCGTTTCATCTCATGACACACACTGTTTTGTCTTTGATTCCTTTTAAAAAGAAAAGGAGTTTCCGCAAATATCTATTATAATAAATTTAATTATGTTCCATAATTGTAGTTTGTATATTTATGAGTTATAGCTACAATTTAAGCTATTTCGTTTGTATAATTCGCGAGTACGATTGTGTAATTGAGCTATTTTTGTATAAACTCAAAATATCAAATTTATTCAAACACAAACATCTGAAGTTAAACAGTTATACAAATTATATTATATAAAAGTTATATAAAACTTGAATAATACAAACGTGCGAATTATATAAACTCGAAATCCAGCCCATGTATTTATCACTAAATGTTGGTTGTGAGTGATAATTAATTAAAACTATAGTTATGATGACTACTTAACTAGTATATGTTTGCTTAACTATGCAATTTTTCCTAAAAAAAAATAGTTCTCTTTTATTATATAAAAATTGAAAATTATTATAAATACATTATATTATAAATATCTATTTAAGAATTCTGAAACTTCCCGAATAAATTTACTATCAAGTAAGTAGTTTATATAGACAACTTACAAGCAACTTTCTGAAAAACTTTGCAATGCTTTGTGAGGCTTGCAATCTAGTATAGATAGCTCCTAGAAAGCTTTGCAACAATTTCTTCGATTTTGTAATCGAGTAGGCAGTTTTTTAAAAAATCTTACTACAACTTCTTGAAAGAATAAATTTCACATATAATCACGCAACAATTACTTATTTTCATTAAAGTCACTTGACTAACTTTTATAACATAAAAGACACCCACTTTGAGATACTCCCTTCGTTTCATAAAGAATGATCTAGTTTAACTTGACACGGAGTTTAAGAAAATAAAGAAGATTTTTGAATCTTGTGGTCCTAAATTAAAGTTATCTCAAATGTACAAAATTGTCATTTAATCTTGTGGCTTTAAACATGTCAGGTGGAAAGCTGAAATTAAAATGTTACCAAAAGAAGAAATAGGTCATTCTTTTTTAAACAAACTAAAAAGGAAATGGGGTTATTCTTTTTGAAACGGAGGGAGTACAAACTAAAAAGTCACACAATAAAAAAAAGAGTTTAAGTTTTGTGCACTGTCAGTGTATAAGATTTTCTACACCAGTAATTAATAAAATATCTTTTTGAATATAATTATAATTATGATAAAATATAATAAAATAAAATTAAGTCCTCTTTCTTCTCTAACCAAAATTAATTCATAGTTATCTTCTTAAGTAATCAAGTTTATTTGTTTTTCTACATCTGATTTTATCAGTTACCATGTTTATCTTAATTAAGTTACCATGTTTATCTTAAAAATAACCCGATGGTCTAGAAAATCTTATACACTGACCGTGCACAAAACTTAAACTCATAAAAAAGGCTAAATTTTGTGATGCTAATCCTTTTTATTTTTAAATTTAATAAATAAAAATTCAATTAAAAAGCTTTGATTCGATCCCAACTAAAATCCAAACTCATCTGAATAAAGTAAAATATTAAAAGAACGGAACACTTTATCAAGAAATTTTGAGTCTTACACCATAACATTGTTTCCCTTATTAATAAAGTAAAACTCTTTGAAGGGGTTGATCGGAATTGTAAAAACTCTGTAATTTTTTAGTTAGTATCTCGAAGTTTAGTGACATATGAGTTGGAAAAAAATAGTGAAGTGATAATTATGTGATTATATTTGAAATTTTTCTGCTTTTTTGGAACGTATACATGAGGATATACATATGTAGACATATTTTTCTATTTAGTAGATTGTTTAGACATATTCAATCCTAATAAATATATTTTCAAGATGATCTCATGTGTATAATATTATCATCTCACAACTTGAATTTTGTAAAATTATTGTCACAAATTAAGTAGGCATTTGGCCATGAGATACCATATTGTGATATGGTATCGTGAGATAGAATCAGCGTTTGGACTTGCGATTTTACGCTGATTCCATCTCATGATTCCATATCATGAGATGTGATACCGTATTCTCCAAAAACCATGATATGGAATTATATGGGAATTCCATATCATGATTTGAGATATTTTAATACAAAAATTGATCCACGAGTTTATATTTTGCTAAAACAACCCCACAATTATATAACTACTAACCATTTATTTCATATGTAAATAAAATTTATAATCACATCATTACTTTATAAAATTTATTATTCTCACCGACATAAAATTATTATTCTCACTAACATATAGTCACTTTAACTCACACCGGCATTCATCTCTGCGCAATGTGATTGAACGGACTTTTTGAGCTTGGAAAAATAGATTTAGAATACTGAAACAAGGCATGAACCATTATGATATTGATACACAAGTGAAAATTGCCATAGCTTGTGCAGTGTTACATAATTATTTGCGACAGTACCAAAGTACTGATGAAATATTTATGGTCTATGAGCATGAAGATATAGTTGCAGATGATATTGACCAACAAATGACTCAAAGTAACAATGTTGGTTCGTTTTCTCGGTCACATGATCGAGAAATGCAAGTTCAACGTGAGGAAATTGTCCGTACTATGTGGAAGGATTATATTAAAGACTAGTACACTACAATTTATGTTCAATTTTTTTTTATTAAATTAAAGTTAGATGAAACAATTACTTAAGTGGAGAACAAATAGCTTTGTAATAATTTATTATGTAATTTTATAAAAAAAAATTATTTATTTGATAAGATTGAATAAATAATTGGGGCTATTTTAATAATTTTCCAACTTGTGGGATTTTTATGTTTATGAAAAAATATACAACACAAAAATTTCATATCGCATGTCCAAACAAAACTTTAATTTCTTCTCATGATTCCATATCGCATGGCCAAACGGGCCCTAAATGATACAATTACAATTTACATGTTCAACTTTCAGATTAACAAGTATATTTTTGAAGCTTTTGATTACTACTAGTAAATAGTGATTGAAAATACAGAAAAGAACAAGCAGTAATAGTGAATGTCAACATAATTAAAACAGTACAAATTTAGAGCAGTAAGGGATAAACCCTTGCTAAGTCATAACATCATACAACACAAAAATTCAACAAAGAGAAAATAACAGTACAAAAAAAACAATATGATGGCAAATCATTAAAGATAACTTGTGACAGTCTTCATTTCCCATTGTACCTATAGATATTCTGTTTATATGTTGTCCCATTGTACCTTACTTCCTCAAGCTGTGTAATATGTATTCAGCATACAGATCCCTGCACAAACGTAACGACCATGCAACGGATAAGTTACTATTATATTACATGAGAATGTGTATGGACAATAAGAAGAATCAAGAGTTATATCATACATGGAGTACTGAATGGCATTAACAGCAGAACTTGGAGGCAGGAAATCATCAACAGCAACGTCTTTGTTTTCATTCTTCTTGTCTGAAGACGAGTTAAGAAATTCCTCATATGAAACTTTCTATAGATTCATTATCTAAGGGAGTTGTTATAATTAATAGACAAATTTAGGAGGATACAGTCTTCAAAAAAGCGGCGAATTTCAGCCAGGCGGTGAGGGGGGAGCTGCTTTATATCAGTGTAGTGGCGATATTCTGGATCATCAGCACACACTGCTATGATCTTGTCATCTTTCTCTCCCTGAATTGATGAAGAAAAACGTTGTCGTTGAAAGTAACGTTTACAAAGAGGAAGTTATTGTTTGGGATAAAAATAGGAACCTGATCAATCATAGGCATCAGACCTATCGCCCTAGCTCGAAGGAAACAACCTGGAAGGACAGGTTCCTGTTGAAAAAGTTAAAAGCCGATTACTGTTACAATCAGTCCTATTTGGAATAGTCACTAATGCAAATAGAACAATCGCAGTTTCGTCTGTCTTATACATTCATTTACCTACCTGCATGAGGACTAATACATCCATTGGGTCATTATCTTCACAGAGTGTTCGGGGAATGAAGCCATAGTTTTGAGGGTAAACCACTGAAGAGTATAGGATGCGATCAACCTGATCATACATGGAAAAGGCGTAAACTGAAGGGTGATTCGCAATGCTGCTATAAAAATAAAAATAAAAACTATTCGACCAAAGCCAAGGTTAGCAAGTAATTGTACCCTCACTCTAAGATTAAGCATAGAGCGAAATACTCATCTCCTCGGAGCATCACTTAAAATTACCTTAATTTAGATCATTGTATCATACCTTAATAAGACCGGTTTTCTTGTCCAGCTCATATTTGACTTTGCTTCCTTTTGAAATCTCAATGACCTGCATGAACGCATTGTGGCGATCACAATAACACCAACTTAGTGTTTCCACACAAACAGACAATATAGTAATAAACCCTTTCTCATTTTTGTAGATCTATTTACATGAATGACCTAATGGTCCCAATAAATCAAAATCCCCCACAATCAAGATAAATGAAGAAAGGACTAAAGAAGCTCTCGACTGTCATTTTTATCCGGATGGCAAAGATATGGAAACATATATGCAGCTTATGTGTAGGAGATGGTAGGATAATTGCATATAATGATCTTTTAGTTCTTTATAGTTTTTCCTCTAATACCAATAGCATGTCCCGTTGGAACGGTAATAGCTAGTGTCTCAACTATAGAAGACTATTTATTTATTGTGAAAATTTTCAAGATTGGCTCTCCTGATTTGAGATATGGAAAATATGACTTTTATAAGTAATAACTGAAGAAGCAGATCAATTGATCATCTGGCTAGTGCTTTTTCGGTAGGCTCTTGCTACAGTGAGTTAAACAAGGTGCTGGACAATACTCTCAACTTGCCTTTAGAAGATTATATGGATGAAAACAGTATGTTAGACTTCATCAATTCACTACAGGAATCGACTTCAGTATAGATTATAGTGCCCCTATTTTTGTTATTGCGCAGGGGATTTTCTGACTTCTACCTACAGAGCACTTATTTTCGTACTTTGCTGTTTATTCCAATAATGTACTTAGTTACCATTTCAAAAAAAAATAAGTAGGAGTTTGGAACATTTAATGATATATCAGAGGTACACATATATCTAGCTGAATTGGAAGGAAAATTGCACTAATTCCAGTTTTCTTCTTCTGTATTGATAGTGTTCGCATCATGCATAGATGATATTCGTGCTTTCACTATGTTATCAAATGAGTGATACCAAAATTTCCAGTTAAAAAGCCAGATATAGAAAATTACACTATGCAAGTCACAGTTCTAGTTAATTTCCCAACTTAAAAGAAGAATCAAAGTGCCCAGGCTGGGGGTTCCAATTAGCTGCATATTAGTTGAACCTAAGGATTTAGTATACTTACAACATTGAAAACACTTGGAGCTTCAGGTCCTACAAAATAAAAGAAGCAAATCAGAAATGATCAGATTCAACTGCTGCGAAATTTGTGTTATTCAGAATGATGAAAAAATGCAGTGCGTGCCAGCTAGATACCTATCTCAAGGTCGTGCCAAGGATGAGCAGCAACAGACCTCCTGGATATAGATGATAGGATCCTCTCATTCAAACGAGGGGCACGTCTTTGTGGAGACAGATCATCGTTTTCATTGCTCATTTTTACAATTTCTGGTAAACCTGAAAGAAAGTAAATGGACAACAGATCATTAGGTTCATTTCATTGAAAATGTAGTAGGAAACAGTAAGTTAACATAGGCGGATCTAGAGTAAGTTATGTGGGTTCAAATGAACCCTTAACTTATAGTTGGAACTTCGTATGCATATGTAACTATAACAAGATCATACTCATTCAGAACCCACTCACTTTAGATTCTAAATTTTCCACAGTATATCAGATGCATTGTTGTGTGGTTCAGATATAATGTGAAGTCGAATGTATATTCTATTCGAAAAGTACATTGATCTTAGGTGAAATAGTAATATCATGCGCTACTATCTCAATAACAAATCCCCAAAATATAAGATCAAAGAAGTAAATGAACTTATGTGTGATTAAGTTTCCATATTGCAAAGCAGTTGAAACTAGAAAGTTCTTATTAGCTGCACCATGCTTTTTTACCCGTGTAGAAAAAATTGGGAATTAGGGGAAAATATTTTCTCATGTTCGATTGGTCAAAATTTTCTCTACGAAAAATGTCTACCCTGTTGGAAATAGGAAAACAATTCCACAACTGACATTCCACACTAATTGTGTCGTCCCCACCTCCCATAGTCCCCCAAATCTCCATCCCCACCACCTCGTAAACATTTCAACATTTTCCTTCCTACTGAACACACCGTAGATCAAAACAAATTTTCCAGAACCAGAGCAAGTAAGAAAAGGAAAAAGAAGAACTGTGCATAGATGATCAACCAAAACTGGAATAATCGAAGTGAAATCTATGACGATTTAACAGAGAAATCACTGGAATCTGCAAGTTAGCCAGCTATTAGACTATAGCATTACAAATCAGATCACCGGGTGGATTAATCAATTGACTCCATTAATCTTAGCTCAAACTATATCACATTTAATTAAAAAATAAATAAAAAAACGTATACAGACTGATAATCATGATCTTCTAACTAAATCGAAGCATAAATTAATTTGCGAGAATCAATATTTTCAACCAAATGGAGCTGAGCGTACCTTGGATTGAACGAAAGAAGACTAGAGAGAGAAAAATAGTGAATGAAAAGGTTAGAAAGAGCGTATGTATATATATATATATATATATATATAAGTAAAGTAGGAATAGAGAGGTGGTGGTAGAAAACCTGTTGATGTCCGATTATTTTTCCTTGAACCTTTCAACATTTCATTCAAGGCCCTCTTTTTTCCCACTATCTCTCCGTTGATTTGGTCTGTGTGAGTACATTGACAAAAAAAAAATTATTTAAAAAGTTTTTATTTATCACGTTGAAATTAGATTAATTTAAATTCACATCGAATATGACCTATTTGGAGATAATGCTTTCTATTAAAAAAAAATGTATTTTCAAGTTTATTAATGAAAGGAAAAACTAGAGTAGAATTCCTTATTTTTGATTTGAGGTTTCTTAGTTTGAGTGAGTAGTAATTGTGTTTGATAAAGTTATTTATGAAAAATTTCAATTAGTATTAGACAAGTAGTTTATGTTTGGTCATTCAACTATCGAATTACGAACAAGAGATATATTTATGTATACTTATAATATACTATTTATGTCCCTAATTAGTTGTCCACTTTTGAATTTGCACACTTATTAAGAAAATAATGATTGACATAGTGAGTTTATCATTTTACATTTATTAATTATGAAGTGGATGAATTAAAAACTTAATATTTTCAAAAAGTTTTACCTTTTTCAATGTAATTAATTGAGGGTAATAATAGGTAAAAAATTGATTTGTCAAAATGGACAAATAATTAGGGAGAACTAAAAAAAGAAAAGTAGACAAGTAATTAGGGACAGAGAAGATTTATCTTTAGTAGTATATTTATATCTTTATGGGATAAATGTATTATAACTATTCAAGAATTAGATGAATTCATTTTATCTTTTACCGAATAATATAAGATATGAGCAGCTTAAAAGAGTTTTAAAAATTATAACAAAAAAAATAAAAATAAAATATTATGACATGTCATTTCGAGAAAAAGTTGTTTTTATTCTGTCCAATATATTTTGAGAAAAATCGAAATAATTGAATTATACTATATATAATTATTTTTTTCTAACATGAATGAATACGCTTACAAAGTTCTAAGGAGTAAAATAATAAATAGACATAACCACTTGCTTGGTTGGTTTTTCTATAAAACTCCATGCATCCAATATTTCACATGACATTAAAAAAAATTAGATATAACCACTTGCTTGGTTGGTTCTTCTAAAAAACTCCATGCAGACAATCTTTGACATTACATTAAAAAAATAGTTGTAATTGCGCACCACCCAAATAATTAAACAACTGAATAATGACTTTATCTTATATTCACACAATATTTATCCACGTCCTAATTGTCACTTATATATATTTATTGTTAGTTGTTACACCCTCCCCGTGATCCGTCCCTTGCATGTAACGGTATTTGATTGGTCATGATCAAGTTGTTTATAAAAATAAAATAATGTTTTTTTAAAAAATTTATAATTAAAATGAATCATGAATATTTGTATAGATATAAGATTATGTTATTAAATATTAAAGGAATGATTGTAAATTTAAATTATTTTTATATGCATAATCAGGGGCGGAGGCAACATATAATGAGGGGGTTCATCCGAACCTCCTTGGCGAAAATTATTACTCTATTTATACATGGTTAAAATTATTGTTTAGGTATGTATAATAGATGTTGAACCCCCTTCCACTAGTTCATGTGTTTACTTCTCAAATTTTGAACCCCCTTATTAAAATTTCTGGCTCCGCCACTGTGTATAATACTTCATTTTTTAACAAGCTAATGTTTTTGAGTATTTATGAAAAATTATGGAGTTCGTCTAAAAATTAGCTTGTGAGATACGGGGCTTTAGCAGATCTATTGATAAAGATTAATCATTTTTTTGTCGGATGCGTTGATATTCTCATTTATTCATTCTGCTTTTCTCATGAAAAGGAATGAAACTTAGAGATCAAATCGATCAAATATTGGAGAAGGTCAATGCCATCTATAAGTGAACAAAATCAAATTGAAAACTGCACCACGTTGTAAATCGAGTTAAATTAAGAAAATAAATTGATTAATAGTTTATTTTGACTTGATTTGATGTTGGAGAAAAAAATCTGATTAGACTTGGGATAATTTAATTTAACTTTAAAAAATTAATTCGAGACCAAATCAATCCGACATTATTTATATAATTTTTTAAATTAATTTTATACATAAAAGTATTTACTTTGATGTAATTTCAAAATATTTTTTTTTATACTTTTTCATATTTTTATCTTTTAATATATTATTTCAAATTTGGACTTAAAATTTGAATGATCCAATAAAGGTTATAATCGATAGATATTACTTATTAGTAACTCTAATAAATCTCAAATCAAAATCAAATCAAATCAATGATAATGCTAACAATAAAAAGTCAATTCAATACTAAGAACGATAATAATGTTGAATAATTGTTTTTTAATTTTATATTGGTTTAGACAATTAAAATATATAACCTAATTTTAGTTTTTCTTTAATGTTTAATCATGTAATTAATAGCTATTAGACTTATTTTGGCATGATTTAGTTTTTTTAAAATTATGATCATTTTCATTATAACTTATTTATTTGAAATATTTATTTTATGTCGTTTCATTATTATTTTTTGTTGAATATTTTAGTGCCACCACTCATTAGAGAAATATTTGAAGCACAAGTTAATAACTGAGAAAATCCAAAAACATTCGGGGCCGGTAAACCAAAATTTTCCTGATTTAATTTGATTCGATTTATAGATTTGAAAATCCGATAACAAATAATTTAATTTGATATTTATAAACTCGAATTAACTCGATCCATGTGTGTTAGAGACATTAGTGGGAGGTGTTATTCCTCCATTGTCAAGGTGAAGGAATAGTATAATCGGGAGCTTATTCGATTCCACCCCGACGTTTAAAAAATTTCACAAGTATAATATCGATACTTGTTTTCTCTGCTTCCATTACAAAATTATTATATTCATTTTTATATAAATTTATTTTCTAAAAAAAATATTTATCAAAAAATTTAGTCAAAAGAGAGATTAATCTAATTAGTAAATTAAAATATTATTATATGTTCTTAGTACTAGGTAGATTATTATTTTTTCTACATTAATTATCATACACCAAATTGACTAATCCATGTTTAGATGGAAACTTTAGTGGAGACAAGATGGGGAAGTGGAGAGAGACGGATATACGTATCTTATGCTCTATGTTACCTAACTTCTCATGTATAAGTTGACTTGAGGTGTTTATATCACTTCTTTTCCCTTTAAATAATAATAATAAAAAAGAATACGAATAAAATTCTCTTAATTTGTTAAAATAGATAATAAATTAATAATCTACTATTAGAATAAGAGTCAAATAAAATAAAACTAAATATATACTAGGTAAGCATATATAGATAGACATCGTTTAAAATTGAATGACTGAATGCATTTACTTTTTCGAATATTTTTTATTAGATCCCACTAAGATTCATTACTTCCTTTAATCCAATATAAATAAACTGTACGTCAAGGTTTTCTCCAATACTTCTATTTTGATCTCATGTATTAGAGACTTCGTAGACTAGAGTATTTAAGTTATACATATGAATTGAAATCAACTTTTGTTGTCCCTAAAGATGGTTTAACACCTACACATAAAATATGTCATCTTTGGCTCAGTCTCAACTAGAAAATGCATGAAGTTTTACAGTTTATTGAGGTGAATATATATAATTAAAATAAATTATATATTTTATAAGATTAACTCTACTACTAGCAAAACAAAAACACAATTTGAACTCAAAGTTTTTAATTAGAGCGATTTATTAAGAGTTTAATAAATGTCAAAATGAAATATCCCGGCAAATTTAAGAAATTAATTAGAGATTATTGATCAAGCCAAAATCTAAAGTGATAGTCTTAGGGAAACAAACATCTCACTTATGGGCTCAATTGATAATGGTGAGGCCCACTGTCTCTGCTTTGAAAATAGGGCCCAATGCTGACTACTTGATGGCCCAACATGGCATGTGAAATCTATGTGAATGCATGTTGTCTTGATCCTTACTATTAGATGCTTAATACATTTTGCTCCAAAGGACATAGTACATAAACGTGATATTTAAATTGGCGTTAATTGATATCTATATTTTTTAATTTTATATGTTTACAAATAAATATTTGAATTTGTATTAATCTATCAACTAGATATACATGTTATACATTTCATAATAAAAACCAGTTGAAGTGTATCTAACGTGAATTGTCATGTAGGATGTATATGCCTAATGTTTACTTTTATACAAATTTAAGTATTTACTTATGCATACTCAAAGCTAAAGAATGTAGTATCAATTGAAATCAAGTTAAATTATACGCTTATCTATTATGCCCCGCAAATTTAAGGCACCCATTCACTAGATCGCATGGTGGTTTATTTGGCGCATCGTTTCTATTTTCATGTTCATGTCAACCATATTTAGAACATTAGATAAGTGTATAAATAGGAGCATAGAAAAATAATTTCACATTCAAATGTGTGCAGTATAATAATAAATATTTTTCCTGTCTCAATTTATATGACTTACTTCTTTTTTTATCAATTTAAAAAAGAATGACATATTTCTATATTTAGTAACAATTTAACATTAAAATACCTATTGTATCTTAACAAAATTATTCATAATCATTCAAATATCTATGACTTATTTTAAACGTCATGCCAAGTTAAACAACATCACATAAATTGAGACGGAAAAATATATATCTAACAATTGTACCATATTTGTCTCATACTAGTCTATCACTTTTTAATTTTACATGGTGTTTAATAAATCATAAATAAAAGCTAGATTTTTTTTTATATAAATGTGATCACTTTAATAAGGTGGACAACTATTTACAATATAATGGTCAATTAATATGGAATAGAGAGAGCAGTATTATTTTGTAGGCAATAATACAACATAGGTTATGGTGCGGTGGTAAGACTGTTGCATCCTTAACAGAGGTCTCAGATTAAGATCATGGATTCATGAATTATGTTAAAAGTTACACGCCCTAATGAATTCTATATTACGCTATTCAAATTTAGTCGAACCTAGGCCAGAGATAAAGAGAAAAAAAACAATGTAAAATTAAGTTCAGTTAGAAAAAAAAGATTGTCATGGGTTTGGCTGCTAGATAATTGATGTGATAGAAATGGGCCTTAACGGTCAAAAACAGCTCTGCAAGAAGATGGTAGACAGAAATAATAAGTGTGAAACTGACAGGAATTTAATATATACACATGTTGTCCTATAGTTGGTTCAGAATATTATGATTTTAGTATTATTTTTATTGAATTGGGAATCTCTACACTAGCTATGATAATATTTTTTTTGTTTCAATGTGGAAGTATTTAACTAAATATAAATTATTTCAAGAAAAAAATTAAGTTTGTAATTGAAGACAAATTATAATTATAAATTATTTTATTAAGATAGAATTAAAAAAATAAAGTTAATATTAAATATAAAAATATGTCATTTTTCTTTAAACTAATAAGAGAAAAGTATTGAAAACACTCATGAACTTGATGCATATTATTGGTTTCATCTCGACTGCAACATGACATAACAAGTGTTCTCAAACTCTTGTAAGAGCGTGTGCCTCTTAATAAAAAACTGAGAGAAATGTTGAAAACACTCCTAAACTTAGTAAGAATCTAAGAGTGTATTTTACTCATATTGTAAGATCTGGGGTGTATTTTAAGTTCAGTTAGTCAAGTAAAAATATGTTTTTAAGGATGTCAATAATTCGGAGATAAAACTAATAATTCGCGTTGAATTTAAGGATATTATCAATACTACTTCTCTTAACTAACAAACAAAAAAAAAGTCACATAAATTGAGACATGAAAAATTACTAAAGCAAATACTTGTTTTAAAATTAATCGTAGCATAAAAATTTGAGTATCTTCACAACATTATAATACTTGAATCGACGAAGATTTTTGTCAAAACTTTTAATTAAATGGTACCAAATAATCTCCCCCCGAAAACGATTCGAAAGCTCCAAAAATTTATATTAAGGTTCTTTGAAGCTCTTATTAAACTTAAATAAGTTCAAAAAAGAATATTCATAACTAGCTTATGAACAATATTATTATAAAGAATATATGATGACATCGTATTACAATTATTATTATAGAATATTTGGCCGAATTTTCTAATGATTGATATAAATATTTCTATATTATTTTTTATATATTGTAGACTATTTCCGTTTTCATAATGCCAAAGTTATGGCTAGTCGGCTAATACTTTTAAGATGAAAATAAATTATTAAAAACAGCACCGAAAAATTTAATAAATCAACAAGAATTAGCATCATTATACTAAGCTAGCGTTTGGCCATAAATTTTCAAATATTCTTGGCAAATATTATTTGGGTGAAAATTTGGGTGAAATTTCACCATGTGTTTGGCCATAGTATTTGGAAAACATATTTCACTTTTTTAGAAAAATATGATTTATACCTATAAGTTTTAAAAACTATCAAAACTAACCATAAGTTTGTATTACAAGTCAATTGGATCTTCGTTGCAACAAATAACAAGTAGTGTCCATGACACTAGAGCAATGTGGTAGTTTAGAGTGAGTGCAACAAGCATCATTCCATACATCGTGAAATAGACAAAACACAAGACTTTGTTACCCTTAACTGATTGTTCATCATTTTCATCAACAACCATATCATTACTTTCATATTCACTGAATATTTCATCACTACTTTGGTGTTACGTAAAAAATTATGTAATACAACGCAAACAACTACTATAGAGGGTGTTTTTGTAAAAAATAAAAGTTTGGTGTAAATTTCAATTCCTAAAAGATTCCCAAATAATAAGATTTGGCCCAAATACTAGAAGAAACTAGTATTTGGAAATTTGAGATATTTGCCAAATAATGACAAATTGTATGGACAAACACTACTTACCAAATTTCCTCCCCCCTCCCAAATATTACTTGAGAAATCTATGGCCAAACGGGTCCTAAGAGAGAAAGTCAAATATTTGACTTGGATGTAATATTCGTTAATTCAAGCATTAAATCAATACCTTAGAGATTATAATCTACAAAATAAGCTACACTTACAAATTTCATTCATCAATATAATTATTTGGAGAACATCAACCCAACGTGAGGGATGAAATGAAACACACAAGAAAATCTCTTGCAAGAATAGGAGCAAAAAATTGGTGGGCCAAGGTGAAATTTAAGATCAATAATACCATAGATGTCCAAATTAAATAGATAATAATTGTTTAAATTCAATTCTATAGTTGTCTTCTTTGTTTCAAAAATGCGCAGTCAAAATAAGTGCTAGTCGGCTATTATTATTACTTTCAAAAAATTCACAGTCAGATTAGAGTCCGACTAATTTGAATTCGCATTACATAGGAATGGAAGCATTTTCTATCAAGAGATTCTCTTATATTCAGAACTCGAATTCAAAACTTTTAATTAAACAAAGAAATAACACAATCCACTACATCACATTCTTTCACGACGAAAGTTCTTTTTATGTAGTCACTTAATTATTGGAGGTCTAATTTGATGTTTGAAAAAGACCTACAAGCCAAAGTAATATACTGTGCTAAATTGGAAGTATCACAAAAGAAAGTTACGCGCACTTATGGTAAAAACGGAGACATGAGTGACACACAACAAACTTATCATATTTTCTCATAATAATAATAATGTTTGGACTGGATTACAAATTTTAAAGTTAAAGTTTGAAAATTTGAGTCGTTGAAGTTCTTATTTTTAGAATTAAAAGATGTGATTGAACATGCATTTTATTTTTAAAAAAAATTATGAGTAATAGTGAAGATTCATTCGAAAACTAATCTAAGCAATTTTTGGAAACTTAAAATTATTTTGAAAATAAAATTTTAACATCTAATCTAATATATGTAAAAAAAAAAAAATGCTAGCTTAATTACTTCAAATGCTAATCAAAATTTGATTGGATAGGAAGAGATACACATTCTTGTTACAATTATGTAGTGGGTTTTTACTTTTTGGATAACCCTAAGTCGCTATAACATCTTACATAGTCTTTACTTTTTGGGTGAGCACTTTGTGGTGGATATTTTTTGCGTATTAGGTATTCTCCCACTGTATAATAGCCTTCAAACCACACATAAAATATGAATTGCACTAGATAAGCTCTATGCAACAAACTCGACTTAAAAGACATTAAAGAGGGGTCGAAATTATCAATATGAATAACTACCTTTCAAATCAACGGAGTCATCCGAAGGACATGTAATGGCTTTTGATTGGCGTTTTGTGTAGGCTCGAGATGAAAAAACTATTTTAGTGAAAATAATTGAAGGAAGAAAATGGCCAACAATAGAAGTGCAACTCATCATTTCCCCACTCCTTTTGTCCTAACATAAGAACCAAACGAGAATCAATTCCCTCGTGGGCTCCAAACATAAGATAAAATTTGAAAAGCAAATGTGAAAGATCAAAATCCAATCCACACCAAGTCTTCTACTACACCACAATCAAAGCATCTCTTTATCTTTGTTTTTTTATTGTTTAACTCTTCCAATCAAAGCATCTCAATCTTTTACTAATCTATACTCCATGTTTGTTTTGACTTTGGACAAACCTTTTTCAAAAGTATTTGTTGGTTTATTTTTACTTGTTCATTATTTTGAAAATAGTATTTTATTTGTTTATAAGATATAATTTTTTTTTAATTCTTAAGAGTAATTACTTATTCTCCAAATTATTTAAAAATTTAAGACTATATATCAGTTAATATGAATATTATGATAGAATATTTATATTAAAATTATTTCTTAAAAGTTCTGTAAAGTTTGAAATAGACATGCAAAAGTGAACAAAGAGAGTAATTAATAAAACGATAAGTTTATAATATTTTAGAAAGTGGGTTGACAATTGAATAGTATTTAACAATAAAAATATAATAGGTATAAAATAATAAATTATCTCTTAATTTTTAAGATTAAACAAGTAAATCGAATAATTATTTTAGTATAATAAATAAGTAAAAATAAATAGAGCGAATACTTTCCTTGTCTCATATTAATTGATCATTTTAAATTTTACATGATACTTAAGAAATCATAAATAAGATGATCAATTTTACTAATTTATTGTTTAAAAATATTGATAGATATAAAGATAATTTACGAAAAATATGCTTAATAGCATAGAACATATGAATAATTATTATTGTAATAGATACAATGTAATACTTCTTGTTTCATATTAGATAGACATACTTCTTGTTAAAAATATATGTCTCATATTACTTGATTACTTATTAAATCAGAATATAATTAATTATTTTTTTCCTTTTACTCGTACAATTAATAAGACCTTTGGAAGTTAATACAAATTTTGAAGATCTAAGAAATAAGAATTTCTTTTATCAAGACGCTAATTAATATGAACAAAGGACAAAATAGTAAAGTTGATCAATCTAGTACTACCTCCTTTCATTTTTACTTGTCAATGTTTGACTTGACACATCCATTAAAAAAATATTATTGATATGTATTTTACACATTATTCCTATTAAATGATGTTTAGTATTAGGTCTTGAAATTTTTTTTGAAGAATAATATTTAATGTTAATAGTAAAATATGGGAAAAAAATAATTGTCTTTTTTTATATGTCAAATAAAAATGTATTTTAGAAATAAATGACAAATAATAATGAATAAAGAGAAGAATAATTTCTTAATCATCCTGAAAATAGAAAGTGCATCTAACATGGGACCGAGGAGTAAATTCTTGAAAAAAGAAAATTTCTAACTTCAAAAATTTATTTAGAATAATTATAGCGGTAAAATGAGAAAAAATTAATTAATTTATATTGATTTAGTAAATAGATAAATTATTCGAGCATGTATTTTTAGTAAGATGACGAATGGCGGGAATAATATATTCCTCAGTTTGGTAATTTTATTTTTTTATTTTCCATCCAATGTTTGATATGGAGCCCGACTAAATTAGAATTTGCATCAGGTTGTCTAATATTGAGAGAGTAAAACGCTTCCTAACAAACACGATTTCGTACTGAAAGACTCGAATTAGAGACCTCTTAATTAAGAATAAATGAATACTTAAGACTCCACCATAATCTTTGTTGGGGGTTAGGTAATTAGTTATTAAACCTTCAAAATCTCTTGGGCAATGGGTATGCAGATAGGGTAGGTAGATTACTGCTTGATACGTAGTGATGTTAAATGTGACCCCCTAAATCCGTCAACATGCATTAACGCCGTTACTTCTATACCAAGCAGTCCCCCACTGATCAACTCCCACTCTTTGCTCCACTCAGTTCATTTCACTACTCCATTATCCACACTTGTATAGCTTCTTCTTCCTCATCCATGTCTACTATGTCGTATTCCATCATTCATATCAACTACGTTTCATTAATTTTAGTGTTTTTGATCAGCACGGTAATGGCAACTTCTATCGGCATTAACTACGGTCAGATTGCCGATAATCTCCCGCCTCCGGAGAAAGTAGTTCCATTAGTGAAGTCCATGGGAGCAACCAGAGTGAAGCTCTATGACGCCGATCCACATGTCCTCAAAGCATTTGCAAATTCTGGTGTTGAGTTTATTGTCAGTCTCGGCAATGAGTACCTTTCCGATATGAAGGATCCTGCTAAAGCTCAGGCGTGGGTTAAAACTAACGTCCAAGCTTATTTACCGGCGACGAAAATCACTTGCATCGCCGTTGGAAATGAAGTGCTAACTTTTAACAACACTGCACTTTCCGACAATCTACTACCGGCGATGGAAAATGTTTACGCCGCTCTTGTTAGTATGAACTTAGATAAGCAAGTGAGTGTAACTACTGCACATTCAGTTGCCATTCTCGAGACTTCCTACCCGCCGTCCTCCGGCGCTTTCCGTCGAGATCTTGTTAGCTGTGTTACTAAGGTGGTGGATTTCCATTGTAAAACTGGTTCGCCGTTTCTAATCAATGCTTATCCTTATTTTGCGTACAAGGCAGATCCAAAGCAGGTGCAGCTGGATTTCGTGCTGTTTCAGCCTAATCAGGGGATTGTTGATCCAGTTACCAATCTTCATTACGATAACATGCTTTTCGCCCAAATCGATGCGGTTCACTCTGCTTTAGCTTCAATTGGCTACAAAAATGTCTGCGTTCAGATCTCGGAGACAGGTTGGCCGTCGAAAGGAGACGCCGATGAGCTCGGAGCTACGCCAGATAATGCGAGGAAATATAATTGCAATCTTATTAAACTTGTGAGTCAAAAGAAGGGAACTCCGTTGAAGCCTAACAGCAATTTGAACATATACGTCTTTGCTTTGTTCAACGAGAACTTGAAACCTGGCCCTATGTCGGAGCGCTACTACGGCCTTTTCAAGCCTGACGGCACACCGTCATATCCCTTAGGATTCGCCGGAATCAACGCCGGTGTCAGCACTAATAGCAGCTCCGGTAGAAGCCCATCAACTGGCGGTGGTTCTTCAACACCGACGTCGTGGTCACCGCAGGACGGAAGTTCCTCTCCCGGATATATGTCCATCACTTCTAATTCGGTAAGCATACATTTAGTTAGTTTTAGTTTTTTTTATAATATTTCAAATTAGTCTACACCGTCGTACGACGCCGACGCCGGCGCCGGCGCTAACACTAGAGTTATTTAATTTCAGGGGGGAGTTCTATTTTGCTGGAAATCCTGGATTCTGCAACTCCACATCATAGTGGGTTCAATTTTACTGCTATTTTCTCAACTGTAAACTCCATTATTGGAATTGCTGTGAAGTTCCGCCATTGTTGAGTACTGTTGTAAAAGCTAATTTGGGCGTTTCCGCCATAGCTAGTTGCCGTTTTATTCTTTGATTATAGTCTTATTCTTTTGTTTAACGAATAATCGGCGGCTTGATTTGCTCTGCTGATGAGATTCGTCGGTACGCCGGAAAGTCCAAAAGATGACAGCTGCTCCTCGCTTTCCTCGCTGGCTTGATGATGTACTTATTTTCTTCATGATAAGATTAGATCAAGTTGTAATTTGGTAACAATAATTTTGTATATTTATCTATTGCTACATTAATTTGTACAATTGTACTCCATGTATTATTATAGCTTCATTTCATCAATGGCATCTTTTCTTGTTTCATTAAAAATTAAATGTTTATGAACACATTTTTAATTTACTCAAATACGTCAAAAATATTTAAAAGTATTTGAAATAAATTAATTCAAACGGACTCTGAATATCCATAACACTTCATTTGATGTGTGATTCTTTTGGTATTGTTTACTCAAATAAAAACAAGAAGTTGCGGTTCAGTTTGTATGCCAGATTTAAAAGACATATTATTTGGTTAAATAAAAATTATATAAGATAAAATAAGAATATCTTTTCTGGACAATTGTAACAGACAATTGATTCTCAAGTTGAAAGGCTTTAATTGTTCATTATTTTAATATTGTTGTTAATGTTGAAAACTGACTTTTAGAACTTAGTACCGTTGAACCATTTGTTTCAATTCTTTATCGACATTAATCCTCTCCATTTTAAAGTCGTTGGAGCCTTAAAAAAAACCTATTTGACATTGCTATTAAAGATTATTTATTTTCAGAAGTAATTTTTAAAATTTGCTTTTTTAAAAGTATTTTTGAAAAGTAATAATTTGTGTTTGATTAATTCATTTGAAAAGTGTTTTTGATAAGCAAATCGTGTTGACTAATTTTAAAAAAAAATACCTTTGAGAGTTAAATTACGAAAAATGTTAAGTATCAATGTACTTTTAATAATAAGGTTATTATATAGAGAGAAACTATTTTAAATATCTATTAGAAATTTTTTAATTAAAATTTGTTTTAATTAAATTAAAATATACATATTCAAATTTTCAATCAATATTGTACATAAATAAATAAATTAAATATTAATATAATATTAACATGATGACTTAAATATAATTCAAAATATCAAGAAAAATAAATTGAAAAACCATTCCACTATATATGAAAAATTCACCACAAAAATAATTAAAGTCCTTCATATTTTTAATCCTACAAAAATGTTGTTGTTAGTATTTCTGATTCTATAAAATAAAATGTAAAATAATATATAAAATAAATAATAAAAATTTATAAACATAGAATAAAAAAAATTTATATAAAAATAAAAAATAAAATTTAACCAAACTTATGAGATATGCTAATTAATTAATAAGAGATATATGGTAAATATGTATATGTGAGAGGGATATTTTAGTATTCAAGAAAATAATTTTCTGCTTGTGCTAGTGCTTTTTTTGAGAATTTTTTTTTTTTAGCTTCTTCCCCAAAGTAGAAAAACTGCTTATGCTTTCATGTATTAGCAGTTTTACGAATTTGTCAAACACTAATTTTTGTTTTACAAAATAAACATTTTTGGTCTAGCAACAGTAATGCCAAACAGATTCTTAGTAACGAGCTATATTCATGTAATGATCTTATATCTCTATATATATATATATATAAAGTCCTTCTCTTTTTGGATTAGAGTTGAATGATAACCATTCCTCCTATAATATTATAGTATGTTTTTTTAAAAAAACATCTTTATTATATACTGACTCTTAATTTAATACCAAAAGAGTTTATTGAATTATGAGAACATACATGTATAGGGTAAAATATTCTTGAATATAGCGTATAAATCTTCATGATAAAGTAATTTTTGTAAGAATTCCTACAAAACATAGTGTAAATTAGAAGGGAGGGAGTAATGTTTTATGTTTAAATGATATACTCCCTCTGTCCCTAATTATTTATCAATTTTGACAAATCAAGAAAAGACAATTTCTTTTTATCTATTATACCCTCAATTAATTACTTTGAAAAAAAGTAGAATTTCTTGAAAATCTTAAGTTTTTAATTCATCCACTTTATAATTAATAGGGTTAAAATGATAAAGTCACTATGTCAATAATTGTTTTCTTAATAGGTGTGTCAATTTAAAAGTGGACAAATAATTAAAAACAGAAGGAGTATAAAATATAAAATTAAAGAGCTAAAATAAAAAATATTGAGTTACAAGTTAAAGGGAGTGTATATGTATTTGGCCAAGAATATTTAAGTCTTTGTGTCCAACTAAATGCTAAGGAGTAGTAGTGGAAAGTGGAAACGCTTGGGACCTTTGAGTCTTTAAATCCTATTCAGAGCAGCAACATGTTTTGCTAATCGAAAAGGAGAAGGAAAAATATGGGTGTGTTGAGTAACAGAGTAAAAAGGAGTGAGTTAGCTGAAGGTGACCATACTTACTCTTGGAGAACTTTGTTTGCATATTCTCATCACGGTCAGTCTCTAACACTATTTTACTATTTTATTTTAATTTTCATTTTATTTCATATGAGTTAATTTGATTTGACACGAAATTTAAAAAAGAAACTTGTGGTCTACTTAATAAACAATCACTTGGTGTTTTTTATCTCGATTGGAATTTAAACTTGAGATCTAGTAATTTTCAACTTATTTCATTGATCACTAAGTCAGATTACATGTGGTGCATAACTCGACTCGTTTATATTACAGGCCGAAAGTTTCTTCATTTGTAGCAATTTGTATTTTATGTGTAAATTTTACAAAAATTGCAGTAAATAGTCAAATATGAATTTTCACAACTTAAAAAAATATAGTGGATTCAAGGGTTACTACTATAGGAGTGGCAAACGAGCGAGTCGAGTTGAAAACGAGTTAAATAAAAAATGGATAAAATACTTGGCTCGACTTATATTTTAAATGGGTAAAAATGAGTTACCCAATATCAATATGGGTATCCATATTTACCCATATTATTATAAGGATCATGTTAAAAGCTTCAAAAGTAAAAAAATACTCTACAACCCACACCCCCCATTCCACCCTGGCCCACCCCTCCCCACGAAAAAAATACTTAAAACTTTTAAATTTAACTTGTCCACTCCCACCCCCAACTCCAACGCCTCAAAAAATATTATTTTTTTACTACTCTGTCACCCACTCACCCACCCCCAACACCTAAAAATTAAATTATTCTTTACTACTTTGATCACCCCACCACCACTACCCCCCACCCACCCCCAACCCCAACGCCTAAAAAATTATTATTTTTTTATTTGTTGTTTTTAAAAGAAATTAAATTTATTTTTACTACTTTGATCACCCTCACCACCACTATCCCCTCCAGCCCCCCACCCCAATCCCAAAAAAATGTAAGAAAAATTTAATCTTTTTTATTAAAAACATTTTAAATTTTTTTATTAAAAAATCTTTTTTACCACCCCACCCCCTACCTCCCCCCCACACCCCCTTCCCCTTATCTCAAAAAAAATTTAAAAAGTTTTTTTTTACCACCCACCTCTAATCACTTTTCTTTCTTTTATGAATGAACATTTTTTATCCATATTTTATCCATTTAACTACCACTTTTAAATGGGTAAATATGAGTATTAATCGTTTTAACCCGTTTTTAAATGAGTTGGATATCAATCCATTTAAAATGGGTAAATATGAGTGGATACCCATATAAATTACCCATTTTGCCACTTCCAGGTACTAGTAATAATCTTAACAATGAACCCATAAAGTTTAAATCTTGTATGCGTCTCTGTGAGTGTTGTATGGTCTCATGGGCCTTTTTTTGTATTTGCATTTGATGAAAGTACTTGTAGATCCTAGTTTTAGCATGCTATTGTACGTGTCTTGAATCTTGGATAAACTGATCATATTGAGATCCCTGAACTTCATCTATGATATTGATCAAATGTGAATTTCAAGAGCAGGAATTTATGTTGAAGTGATCCATTTCACACAGCAAAATAATGTTTCAGGAGAACCAATTCACATGCACAATCTGATCCTCCAGAGGAAGTGATCCATAGAGCCATGTACTTGCTTGAAAATGGTTTTGGAAGCTACGGTGCCTTCACGAATAATTGTGAAGATTTTGCCTTGTACTGTACGCCAAACTTTTCATGTTTAACTTTTTGTTGATCTTCGATTCCCATGAAGATGAAAACTTTTTTTTGGCAGAAGAACAACGTAACGTTAACATGGATTTGGGGATCTGATGAAGTTTAATTTGGATTAGTCTTTGTTAATTGTTTTTGAATATGTATATCTGAATTAACTTCTTCCATGATTTCCATTCTTGCTGCAACTTTGTTGATTTAGTATGCCTCAGTCCCGAATAAGTGAGATTAGCTATATGGATTCTCACATTCCAATTTTCTCTGTTTAAAATCATCTCAAATCAACATTGTAAAAAATACAAATAGAAGTTATACCAAACACACCTTTTATCTTAGATGTTTATTTTGTCAAAGGTATGTTACCCTCAGTGATTTCCCGGCGTGAATCTGAATTTAGTCAAACTCTAATGTGGATACCAGAGTACACCAAATTGAAAATCAAAAAATAAATTGATGAAACATATATATAAGCTCATTGTTCGTATTTCCACGGAATAGAAGTATGCTTTAATGTGGCACCAAGAGCAGCAAAACCAATACCATCATAAGTCAATTCAAAAGAATGTAAATAGAACAATTTAAAGAGTCGTTTTGCCACGAGAAATTTTCACTTTTTTCGAAATAAATTTTCAACAAATATAAACAGAAATAAAATTGATAAAACATTTCTACAAAACAGACTTCTACTACTCTTTTCTACCAAGATAATTATTCTTTCACATGACTCGAACCCTCAACTAATAATAGAAATGTTCAATCACTTAACTAGACTTGATAATTAAGTTATCAAATTTTATATAGAATATCAAAATAAAAATAATTCCATTTTCTACTATTATTATAACTATGAAAATATATATAGTTAGACCCACAAATATAATAAGAGTTAAAATCAGAATTTGTTAAAATTTGAGGGATTAAAATTTAAAAGTACAAATTTCCCATCAAATAAAGATAGAACAAGAATTTATTTCCTAATTTGACTGAATTTGAAAAAATGCAAAGTCCTTCAGAAACTATTTTATTTCCATAAATAGTTCTTTTCCAAAACCAAAACTAATTCGGAAACCAAACCAAATAAAAAGAGATAAAATAATTTGTATATATTCCAAATTCGAATGAATTTAGGAAAACAATTGTATAGAATATATAGGTATTTGTATAGAAATTGTATCATTGTTGTATAGAGCATGTATTTGTATTAGATGTGTGTAGATTAATATATATTTGTATAGGATGTGTATAGACTATTTATTTGTATAGGATGTGTATAGAAATTATATAATTATTGTATATAATATGTATGTAATCGTACAGGTAGTGAATAGAAATTGTATAATTGTTGTATAGAATATGTATTTGTATAGGAATATAGGATGTATAAAGAATATGTACATGTATAGGATGTGTATAATACATTTATGGTTGTATAAAACTATATTTAAACAATCTTCAATTATCCATTTTGCTGTCATAAAGGAGGTGTAGAATGTCTTATTGATATCAAGAATTCAATCGGAGAGGCCATCTACTACATAAGCAGAAATTTATGTTGGTGGGAGCAATATTGTCCATTTCACACAACAAATTATTGGAGCGGTTTTCTTGGTGTATGAGTGATGTTACTAAGATGAAAGTGGAGGAACTAACTTCCTTCTGTAATAAGAAATTGTATTATTGTTGTACAGAATATGTACTTGTATAGGATACATATATAATATGTATTTGTATAAGATATATATGTATAGAAATTGTACAATTATTGTACAGAGTGTGTATAAAATTTGTATCATTGTTGTATACAATTATACTTATCAAGAGTGTACATATATGTATAAATAATTTATTGTTGTTGTATAAAAGTTGTATATTTACCGTATACATATGGTATAAAAAGTGATTATAAATTATATGAAAAGTTTACTCATAGAAGTATATTTAATATGTATTGTGTATATATTGTATTAAGAATGTTTATATATACGGCTGGTTCTGTCTTATCCCTTGGAATGTATAGTCTTACTAGGTATGCAACTGACCTTGGTGCGGTGAGTGCGATGTTACTAGGTATGCAAATCACTTGACTAGACTTGATAATTAAGTTATCAAATTTTATATAGAATATCAAAATAAAAATAATTTCATTTTCTACCATTATTATAATTATGAAAATATATGTAGTTAGAGCTACAGATATAATAAGAATTAAAATCAGAATTTGTTAAAATTTGAGGGATTAAAAGCACAAATTTCCCATCAAATAAAGATTTAACAAGAATTTATTTCTTAATTTGACTCAATTTGAAAAAAAGTGCAAAGTCCTTCAGAAATTATTTTATTTCCATAAATAATGTTTCTTTTGCAAAACCAAAACTAATTCGGAAACCAAACAAAATAGAAAGAGAAAATAATTTGTATATAATTCCAAATTCGAATGAATTTAGGAAAACCAAAACAATTATAAATAGAGGGGCTGTTTACATCGGTAAAAGACCCAGCCAAACATTGTTGTATGGAAATTGTACAATTATTGTATAGAATATATATAGGTATTTGTATAGGTAGTGTATAGAAATTGTATCATTGTTGTATAGAATATGTATTTGTATTAGATGTGTATAGAATGTATATTTGTATAGGATGTGTATAGAATACTTATTTGTATAGGATGTGTATAGAAATTATATAATATGTATGTATTTGTGTAGGTAGTGTATAGAGTTTGTATAATTATTGTATAGAATATGTATTTGTATAGAATATAGGATGAGTATAGATTATGTATTTGTATAGGATATGTATAGAATATGTATTTGTATAGGATATGTATATAATACATTTATGGTTGTATAAAACTGTATTTAAACAATCTTCAATTATCCACCATTTTGTTGTCACGAAGGAGGTGTAGAATGTCCTATTGATGTCAAGAATTTGATCGAAGAGGCCATCTACTACATGAGCAGGAATTTATGTTGGTGGGAGTAAAGTTATCTATTTCACACAACAAAATATTGGAGAGGTCTTCTTGATGAATGGCATTCGTATCATGATGACTATGAGTGATATTACTAAGGTGAAAGTGGAGGAACTAAATTCCTTCCGTAATAAGAAATTGTATTATTGTTGTATATAATATGTATTTGTATAGGATGTGTATATAATATGTAATTGTATAGGATATGTATAGAAACATTACAATTATTGTATAGAATGTGTATCATTGTTGTATACAATTATATTTATCAAGAGTGTATATGTATAAAGAATATATTATTATTGTATAAAAGTTGTAAGTGTACTATATACATATAACATATTGTACAAAAAGTTATTATAAAATTATATGAAAAGTCTACTCATAAAAGTATATTTAATATGTAGTGTATATATTGTATTAAGAATGTATATATAATTGTTAATGTATATATTTTATAATATCCCAAAGTTTTTTCCTTATCAAAAAATGAATGGCAAGAGGAAGTCAAGATCAAAGATGGCACCAAAGAAGAAAACGTCCAAAACTTGAAACAGTCTTCACAATTTGAATAAACCTATACGATATGTTCTCAAACAAATTTATTAGATGATAATTTATGTATTTTTCGATCGAGTGTTGATAGTTAGGTAGTCTTATTATAGTACATGATTTTGTACTTATGGAACCATTTTGTTATGACATGATGTAGGCTCTTTTTTCATCAAAGTATATATATAGTTACTTTATGATACATGTTGGTTAAACATTTTGTCTTATAATTGCTTTTGGCATAACACATAAACACCTTTTTAAGGGAAAATTATGTGTATAAGCAAACATATACTAGTTAATTACTTAACATAGCTATAGTTTGTCTTAATTACAATTCGCAACCTACTTTTAGCTATAATTATGCGGCTCCTTTTTTAGTTTTGTATAATTCGCACGTTTGTATAATTCGGAATTTGTATAACTGTTTACACTTCTGATGTTTGTAATTGTATAAATTAGTTATTTCGAGTTTATACAAAAATAATTGAATTATACAAATGTACCCGTGTATTATACAAACCTGTGAATTATACAAATCCACGAATTAAACAAACGAGACAACTTAAACTGTAGCTACAACCTGTAAATATGCAAACTATAGCTATGGAGCATAATTAAGTTTATTATAATGGCTATTTGCGAAAGTTCCACTTTTTTTAACTTAGCATCAACTAACTTTTATGTTCTTTGATTTTTGGTATGCACAAGTAGAGACTTAAACTTGTATAAAGTTGAACGAGTAGACACATATTTCCTACTTAACATATTGAACCTGAGATTTAAATTTGCAACCTAAAATAATTCTTGATCCATTTTTGAGAATTTGGTAGATTGAAAAGGAGAGGGAACAAAGATGGGATTATATAGATGTTGATCTATTACTTGTATTTGCACTTTCTGGTATCTGCTGTTATTTCTTTTCTTCTCAGAGTGTTGTTGATCATCAATACCATCATAAGTCATTTCAAAAGAATTATGCTTGTAAAATGTAAATAGAACAATTAAAGAGTTGTTTTGCCATGAGAAATATTCACTTTTTTCAGAATAAATTTTCAACAAATATAAATAGAAATAAAATTGATAAAACATTCTTACAAGACAGACTTCTACAACATTTTTCCACCAGGAGGAGTAGTATTCTTACTTATCCTCCAACATGACTCGAACCCTCAATTAATGATAGAGGTGTTCAACTACTTGACCAGACTTGATAATTAAGTCATCAAATTTTATATAGAATATTAAAATGAAAACAATTCCATTTTTCTACTATTATTATAATTATGAAAAAATATATAGTTAGACCTACAAATTGTATATAATAGAAAACTATTAATTCAAATTAAATGCTATAAATATAGTTTGATTTAATTGTACCTCATGGCAAACTGTTGCTATTTCACCTCTCTCCTGGTGAATCTCGCTCGCCACTCTCGTTCTCTCCCTCGCCTCTCTTGTTTTTTATACAAACGCAAGTGTATAAAGTGCGTTTGTGTTTGTATAAAGCGAGAGAAAATTGTATATATACATATAT